>JAAAQI020012460.1:7185-19945 GCA_011800005.2 Stichodactyla mertensii | reverse complement strand
ATAGGAAATGAAACTAGCGGGTAAGCTAAATTTTATACGAGGTCCCTACTGCTGCGCAAAAGGAAAAACTTAAGGAAAAGGCCGGAGGGAGACACTAGCGCAGCACTCGTACTATCTATCTGCCAGAGCTCCAGCAAGGAAATTCAATCAGCCTACAAAATTTATCTCTGGTTATTTACTCTTCGATTGCCCCACTAATCAATTCTTGCAATCAGCTTTTGATTTGACGGCCCAATGACAGAGCAGAAAGACATCTTTATTTCTTTCGTTCAAGGACATCTATCCTTTTTTAAATTAAATATTTTGTAAACCTGCTCTTTTGGGGCAAAAACAAACAAATAAAACAAAAAAAAAAAACAAAACAAAACAAAACAAAACAAAAAAACCAGAAAAAAAAAAAAAACCCAAACCAAAACAAAAAAAACCCAAAATATCAAATGTGACCAAACTTCAGTGTATACGATTTTGAGATATAACGCCTTGTACTTTAGGAGAGGTGATATTTTGATCAGCACAAAAACTGACATTTTCGTGAATATCTCCAAGTAGCTTTACTCTAGTTCTACAAGATTTTTTCAAAAGTTTGGAGCAACAATGAAACAGTTTTGGCGTATCACTACCAGTTAAATTTAAAAATCGTGAAAGTAGCGGCCTTGTTGGTTTCCTGCTTTGCTCACCCCAATTCAACTACCGCGTCCCAATAGCATTGCAGCAATAAGGTTCATAATGGTAATTTTGCTGTGTTTATCTGGAAGACAGATTTCATGCAGTAAAAATCGTGGCAAGGGAGAAGAACATCAACATTATGTACGAAAATAGAAGTCAGGCGTCTGATGCCAACAAACGAAAAAAAAGAAAGAGATCAAGTTTGATCAAACCCCAAAGACAAGAAGAAACAGATGGAGCACCGCCAGACAAAAGATCAAGGTTTGCGGCAGACAGATCAAAACGAAAAACTGGAAGGGCTCTGATAAACACGACTGTGGAGGTGGAATACCAAGAAGTTGTGGAAGGAAAGATAAGCTACCTTGTTTGGTTCAAAGGGACAGTCGTAGCCTACAACAAAAACAAGGGATATCTTGTTGAGTTTGAAAATGACGAAGGCTAGATTCCATCAATTAACAGCCCAGATGTTAGGACCGTAAACTAGTTCAACATTTTGACGCAATTCGCAAATGAATTGTGTAAAAAACGCGTTACGTTACTTACCTATTAGTTAGTTAGTTAGTTAGTTAGTTGGTTAGTTAGTTGGTTAGTTAGTTGGTTAGTTAGTTAGTTAGTTAGTTGGTTAGTTAGTTGGTTAGTTAGTTAGTTAGTTAGTTGGTTAGTTAGTTAGTTAGTTAGTTAGTTGGTTAGTTAGTTGGTTAGTTAGTTGGTTAGTTAGTTAGTTGGTTAGTTAGTTGGTTAGTTGGTTAGTTGGTTAGTTAGTTGGTTAGTTAGTTGGTTAGTTAGTTGGTTAGTTAGTTAGTTAGTTAGTTGGTTGGTTAGTTAGTTGGTTAGTTAGTTGGTTAGTTAGTTGGTTAGTTAGTTGGTTAGTTAGTTAGTTAGTTGGTTAGTTAGTTGGTTAGTTAGTTGGTTAGTTGGTTAGTTGGTTGGTTAGTTAGTTGGTTAGTTAGTTGGTTAGTTAGTTGGTTAGTTAGTTAGTTGGTTGGTTAGTTAGTTGGTTAGTTGGTTAGTTAGTTGGTTAGTTAGTTGGTTGGTTAGTTGGTTGGTTAGTTAGTTGGTTAGTTAGTTAGTTAGTTAGTTAGTTAGTTGGTTGGTTAGTTGGTTAGTTAGTTGGTTAGTTAGTTAGTTAGTTGGTTAGTTAGTTGGTTAGTTAGTTAGTTAGTTAGTTAGTTAGTTGGTTGGTTAGTTAGTTGGTTAGTTAGTTGGTTAGTTAGTTAGTTGGTTAGTTAGTTGGTTAGTTAGTTAGTTGGTTAGTTAGTTGGTTAGTTAGTTGGTTAGTTGGTTAGTTAGTTGGTTAGTTAGTTGGTTAGTTAGTTGGTTAGTTAGTTGGTTAGTTAGTTGGTTAGTTAGTTGGTTGGTTAGTTAGTTGGTTAGTTAGTTAGTTGGTTAGTTAGTTGGTTGGTTAGTTAGTTGGTTAGTTAGTTGGTTAGTTAGTTGGTTAGTTAGTTAGTTAGTTGGTTAGTTAGTTGGTTAGTTAGTTGGTTAGTTGGTTAGTTGGTTGGTTAGTTAGTTGGTTAGTTAGTTGGTTAGTTGGTTAGTTGGTTGGTTAGTTAGTTGGTTAGTTAGTTGGTTAGTTAGTTGGTTAGTTAGTTAGTTGGTTGGTTAGTTAGTTGGTTAGTTAGTTGGTTAGTTAGTTGGTTGGTTAGTTAGTTGGTTAGTTAGTTAGTTAGTTAGTTAGTTAGTTAGTTGGTTGGTTAGTTGGTTAGTTAGTTGGTTAGTTAGTTAGTTGGTTGGTTAGTTGGTTGGTTAGTTAGTTGGTTGGTTAGTTAGTTGGTTGGTTAGTTAGTTGGTTAGTTAGTTAGTTGGTTAGTTAGTTGGTTAGTTGGTTAGTTAGTTGGTTGGTTAGTTAGTTGGTTAGTTGGTTAGTTGGTTAGTTAGTTGGTTGGTTAGTTAGTTGGTTAGTTAGTTGGTTAGTTGGTTAGTTGGTTGGTTAGTTAGTTGGTTAGTTGGTTAGTTGGTTAGTTGGTTAGTTAGTAGCTAGTTAGTAGCTAGTTAGTTGGTTAAATAGTTAGTCCATTAGTTATCAATCAATTTATTTATTTATTTATTTCTCAATCAATTTATTTATTCATTTCTCAATCTATTTATTTATTTATTTATTTATTTATTTATTCATTTATTTACTTAGTAGCTTCCTTATCTGGCTATTTATTTATAGTGGTTTTCATTAACCCGTGAAATAGCCATTAAACAACGGCTAAGATACCATACTTATTATTCACAAGATTTTTAGCCATTAAACAACGGCTAAATAAGAGACCGTACTATTATTGACGAGATTTTTAGCCATTAAACAACGGCTAAGATTCCATACTTATTATTCACAAGATTTTTAGCCATTAAACAACGGCTAAATAGGGAACAGTATATTTAACAATTATTCCACGAAATCGAGTCGTACATGAGCTCATAGCCGACGAGGCGCGCAGCGCCGAGTCGGCTATTAGCCATGTACGACGAGATTGAGTGGAATAATTGTTTTATTATATCCACATCCACTGGATTGTGAGAAATGCAGAATTTTGATTATTTTCAAGTTTAAAAACGAAATAACGTCAGCGAAACGCTCCGCCATTTTGTTTACTTCTCTACTCACGGGATATGAGCTGATATCCTAGTAGAGAAACCAATCAGAGCGCTTGCTTGCTCATATCCAGTGGATGTGGATATAATAATAATTAATACCCGATTTTTTAAAGTTTTGATTATACATATCTAGATTTCGGCTAAAAAAGTATTTTAAATATAGATAAAAATAACCACGAAATTTGGCAATATATCAATACTCCGAGGTTTTGGATATTGAAATAAAACGATTTCATTATAGATAAAGATAGAGATTATATAACATGAATATCGCACTGACCAAAAAATTAAAAATCAGACTACTGGAGTGAAATTTTAGTAAACCGAATTAAATTAAAGCAATCTTTTTAAAAAAGCAAATAAATTCAATAAATGGCTGAAAACACATGCATTCAATAGATGGCTAAAGGCTAAAGCATTTCAATTCATATTCTAAAATGCATTTTAAATTTAAGATGTGTGGCTGTATATGAGACCAGAGGAGAGAGGGGATTGAGTACTAGTCCTTTCCTGCTAAAAGGCCCCGCTCCGTGTGTCATATGATGTTTTTTCTAATTCAGTGTTTTTCAGCTTTTGCGGTCTAGATCGAGTCTTATCAGAGATTTAGAGGATATTATGTCGTGTTTGTACCTGTGGTGGTGGTGTTGAACTAACACTCATATGTGAATAGGCAGTACTAGTCGAGTCATAACTGTCTGTGCTAGACACACTTGCTGTACTCATTGAACTGGGTGAACGAGCACCCATGTCCTGGGCCTGGCTGGCCGATGGATGACGACTTGTTTTTGAAGGTTTTCTTTGAGCTGTTTTAGAAAAATATAAAAATTTAATTCACTTAATCCAACTAAATACTTCACCACCCTCCACTAATCTCACAGGACTTACCTACGATTCTACACGGATCGTGCTTCTCAAAATATCTATCAAGGGTATCCCATCCACCACCAACACGAACCATCACATGCTTTCGCATTACCTATGTTGTATACACACAATCATTAATTTATATTTATCTACCTAATTACGTCCTATAACCATGGTAACGGGAGATACTTACCCTAACGAAAATCAGGTTCTTACTCTCACCCATTCGATACTTGCCATCAGCAATCCTTTGCACTGGATACCTTGTGGCACATTTGCACTTCTTCTGGACTTCAAAAACCTTAAGAGAGGTGAAAGAAAAATGAGTATATAAGTGTCAATCCTAGTCTCCAGAATGGTTATCAATATACAGAGAATTCTGCGATTCAGAGATGGTATTAGTCGTTATATCTAGTTACGTCTTAATTGATTTTTATCTGTCTAGCATGTGGTATGCATGATGAGAGAGGAGGTGGTTAATCGGTCAAGCCAGGTCACGCTACCATGACTACTAGAGTGTAGAAGATTTTATCACTGCCTACACAAATGGAATAATATTTTCATTTTTTGAGATGATCAAATAAGATGTTCATGGATCAAATAAGAGTGTTCTTGTTCGCTGTTAGAATCACAAATGACAGAGTCGGCCTGCCAGTATCCTCGCGATGACAGGAAGAGAATGACCCGCACTTGCGCACAGTTTGATCTAGTTGAAAATAAAGTATTTATATCTATGAGAGTAAAGAACTTTGTGTGAATGTTGTTATTGGAATTTGCTGTCTAATGCCGGGATTGTTTTATGGTTTATAGGTACAATGCAAGCCATAATCAATACGAGACATCTGTTCATGCAGGGAGCGCTGATCTATTGTAAGACTATCAACCAATCACATACTGAGTTACGTAAAAACACACTTAGGTTTTGTCAACTGCTTATTAGCAGGCTGTGGATCAAAGTTTTGAGGTTTATGATTATGTTCATACTTGTACACTCCCAGTCAAGCAATCACTCTTAATGTACTGAAGTATTTAACCTATATACTCACATCAGTCACTGCCGATCAAGACGGTCATATGAACAAAAAGCTGAGATCACAATAGGACGAATTCAAAAAATATTACCGGTGCTTATCTTCTTCCTCATCCATTTCTCATGTTTTCAATTGTCATTTGATTCTTTTTATAGCAAACGAATCGTATATTTTAAAAAAATCGTCACTTTTATTCATGGTGCTGAGATGGAAAGCGTAAATATCTCGACCGAAGCCAATGTATTTGTCATAATTTGATAAATGTTCAGGGGATAGTAACATCCGATTGCGTCACTAGGTAACACCTAAACAGACGACAGTGAAGTGATGCGGTTATTGGCCAGATAAGTATCAACAGTATTCAGGCATCGTTGTTCTTTATAGCAGAGGGCCAGTTATAAATGAACGCACGTGCAAATGATTAAATTTGTTTAGAACCAAGTATGAACATATAAATACCCTTCTAGCAAATCAATAATACACGGTACCAGCGTAATCAAACAAATCAAGAATATTTTATTTTAAAATTTAAAATAACTTAGTTATTCGTCAATCAATACAGCTTAGTTAGTGTAAATTTTCATCGTGATTTTAATTAAAACTTTGAATCCAGAAAGCTGAACTAAGCCACAACGAATTCAAGTGTGTACCAGACATAGAATCAAGTGTTCATATCTTGTCTCACTAGGAATTTTGCTCCACTAGTAAGCCGTTTTTACGAGTTCTGATTTCGTAAACAAAAAAGCCTTTGGATTATGTTTATGAAATATCAAACTAAAAATGCAATAACAAATGAATGAAATAGAAGTGAAATGAAAATGAATAAGAAAAACAGGCATAACTGAGTTAACGAAGTCGACCATAACCTATGGACAGAATTAATCTCATCAGCATCACGTACACAAACTGATTTTAATCAGTTTGTAATTTAAAAATTACATGATAGAATCAATGGTGCACATGTGGAAAATTTAAAGCAACTAACTTAGCATGTTACAATGCTGTAGAATAAAATTCAGTGATCCATTGATCGAACATCACAACCTTCAACCACCCACGTGTGTCAAATGAAGGTTATTTGATTATGTACAGATCCGCTGATGTATTTACAACACTCATACAAAAAGCGAAAAGACAATTTTTAGTTTCTAATGACTCCATGTAGTACAGGTTTCTCGAGAACGTTTTACTATCCTTTTTGATATCAAATAAATATATTCCAAATGACCCTCACTCAAGCAGGCGATTCTATTAAATGCAAATATATGAGGTGTCTCATAAGTAAAATAGCAAAAACATTCGGCGAGACCATAATAAAAAAAATATTCGGGTGCCGATCTGATTAGAATATTTTGTTTTTATCAGCAAGAGAAAAGCGTTTCTATGAAGGAGATGAAGCTATAGCAGTTGGTTGTTGGTTTTTTGTAATAGAATGTACATCAGTACATAAGGAACACATTCTGTAACTTACAGTAGCAGCAGTTAAAGGGTTTTCCAATTACTTACCAAATCGTCTAAGCTATGAGACTTGTGTTTTTTCTTTAATGCTGTCACTTTTTCTACCTTGATCGGTGGTGTTGGCTCGGATTCGTTTTCTAACTCTTTGTCGATCTCATTCTCTAGTCTTACTAATTCTGGAGGATCTACACCAAGTCTGAATACCCTTCGTGCTACTTCCAGTAGAGTCAATAAAACAGCTTTCTCGTTTTTATTTGAAACTAGATCCTCAGTCTCGAACATGATTACATCGGGGACACCAAGTTCTCGACACCAGCGAATAAAATTACACACATTATCTCTAGCAAAGAAGGATCCTTGCGACGCTCCTCTTTCCTTGAAAGTTACTCCACACGGAGGAAAGACACCCTCCCGTATGTAGCCTGGGTTATTAATGAAGAACTGATCTCCTATATTTTGTATGAAGTTAGCGAGTTTGCACGGAACGACTCCCGTATTGAGCACGCTCGTGAAGGAATCCACAGTCAACTCGATTTTTAGCAATCGACTTATCCAAGAAGCAAGATCCTCCTTCAGTGCCAACAGCCATTTGTCTAATACCTCCGTCTTCTCGGTGGATATTTCTTGGTGATCGTGGTCAACCGTTTGCTCACTATTCCCGGCTTCCGCCATTTTCTCCATCCAGCTGTAGTGTCTAATTTAGAAATAATTTAAGTTTAGATATTTCCAATTGGTTCCCTCTCACTGGTACAAATCCATGATTTATAAGTAGGCTCGTAATTCACGGGCGTTTTTATGCATCGACAATAATACTTTTCAAGACATTAAGATGGGCGCAATAATATAAAAAGAATATTATTGAAATAAACCAAAACTTGATCACCAAAGTCACCTGCGAAGAATGCGCTACAATAGAAGACTGACATCCACAATATTTGCTGCGTTTTGTGTTCGTCTTTCTGATGTTCTGTTTGTACGAGGTTTCATTCAACACTCAGTGTACATCAAACCATGAATGCCCTGCATCGTGATTCGCGGAAAATGTCTCTAGCGTTAGAATCTGTCAGAGGGAGTAGATGGTAAGTTATCGCATTGACCACTAGCTATTGATGAGATGAATGGGTTTGGTGAATGCGCTGTACGTAATTGTTTTGATGACAGTGCACCCTACCGCAAGCATTTGAAATTGCGGTTTAGCAAAGTAATACCCAAACACGGTGGCTGATTGTGCAGGCATTTTTGAAACGAATTTCATTATTGAATCGTTGGTTTTTATTCACGGCCACTATTCTGGACAGTAGAAGAGTAGAAGCGCAGCAAATAGCTTTAGTGCTCCATCGTCACGCCCTAGTGTTACAAACAATAAAGTGTTCAAGGATGTGTTATATACATATGTTTATCATACTTTGAACTGATGATAAATAAATAAACATTTCAAGTGTTCAGTATTGCCTTCTGTCATCGTACCCTTCCAATCATTTTAGCAGGTTCTTCTTAATTCGAAGTTTGACATAAATATATTTAAAGTATGAAAATAATTTATGTTGATTTGTGATTTGTAGTCTACTTAGTTACAATTCCATAGTCACGCGAACGACTTGCGTGACATGAGTACATACCAGGAAATAAATAATCTACGTGACTGAGCATGACCAAAAATATATTGCATTGAATTGCAACTATACTTTGAAACATTACTTCAATTTATAGGGAATTAAAATCTACACACTAGGCCTCAAGTAAAGCAGTATGTTGGCATGCGCTTACAAATAGAGTTGTTTTCATTAGAGTGGTTTTCATTAACCCGTTAAACAAAGTGTAGTAATTAGGCCCGTTTCAAACGCCGTTCACGTGCCGAATCTAATGCAAATGACTTAAACAATAGGTTTTGTCATTTGAATTAGATTCGGCACATGTGAGATTCGACGTTTGAAACGGGCCTTAGAGTGTAATAGTAAGATAAACACAATGAAAAACAAAAGAACCGAAGCGTAATAAAGCGTAATACGCTAAAGTGTATTTCACGAGTTATTGAACCACTCTAACCCGTGAAACACACTTCAGCGTAATACACTTTAATATACTTTATTACACTTTAATTTTCATTACAGACCTCCAACAGTAAACCAGTACTCTTGCATTAGAGTCAATAACTAATACACTAATTCTACGAGACGGACTTATGTATGAAAGTCGTCCTCTGTCTTTATTAAATGTTTTGATATACAAAGATGTTATAAAGGCTATCAGTTCCAGTTCCAATAACAACTGCTACTCTGGAACTAAATAATACTATTACTCTTTATTACATTCTAATTAGTACACTTTGTTTCACGGGTTAATGAAAACCACTCTACACGAGTAAGAGATGACTTACGATTAATTAATTACATCATCACATTAGAGTAGACTCAATTGGACTGAGGGGGAGGAGGAGGGATGGCAGTCAGGAATTATTTTACAAATACCATTCTTAGTTTTGGCCCTCGTCCCCCTTGCCTGCCTTAAGCAGAACGACCTTCTATGCAGTATTAGTGATGCTTCCCTCCCTTTAAGTCCCGGACCACATTTTGAAAATCCATTGTTCACAAGAGCCGAGTTTGTAATCTCTAATCTTCGGAAGGCGCTGTTTGAATAAAAGTCAAAATCCTACATGCCAACTGAGGATAATGCTTTGAACATGAAATATCATCTGTAGTTTACTTTAGCTTGTCTGAAAATCAGGCATGCAACACAAAAAGAAATACCAAACATTCCACCGAGAAAAAGTGTGATATCTTTTGTTTCTTTACTTTAGCCTCGTTTTCACTCCGTTGACATCATCTCAATTGCATTTCTAGTTCTTTTACCTTTATTATTTGGGAATATCTGGGTGCACAACCAATAAAAATGAACCGAATATCAGAAACGTTATGGAGAATTGATTTTCAAACATATGGTCGTAGAAAGGTGTCGTAGACAGGGGCACTTTAAGCCACAGTCCATCCTCTCCAATGCATTCTGAACAATCCCATCAGTCAAAGGGTTAGTGTTACATGTACAGCTGTCATGCGTTTCTCCATGCTCTGTATTCTCTGGGGCAAAGGATCTACGTTTTAGGGATAACAGGCTGACGTGCCTGGCGATCAACCGGAAAATCAGTAACATGTTATCCAAAATCTCAAAGGGAGATCAGGCAGACTTACACAGTGAGTATTGATACTGGAAATACACGTTACTACACTAGATGGTTTAGATCTTTAAGCACTTGTGGACTGGGGATGTCGGGAGGAAACTCGAGCACTTATTGCCAACGAAGTTGGATAACAGGAGTTTTGAGTTTGTTACGGAAGTGCGTCATTTCTTTTGTTCTAATCAGGTTTTTATAGATTACACACCATAGAAGGGAGTGTGCTTTGTTTGGGTACTGGTTTTAAAAAACCTGTTAAACCGGTTTTTGTGTAAATTGTATCTTCAAATGTAGTTACGCATGTATTTGTGGTCCGTGCTACTTTTAGGCGCGTGATTGGTTAATAGACTACACGATTTCTGCTAATGTGGCGCGACTCAATGGTCGATTAACTTAGAATAGACCTAATCGGCTAACGCAATGTTTACATTCTTTGACCCATTTCAGATCACCTGATCATTCCCGAGTGACGTTTCTTTTGTTTGTAATTTACGTACGAAAAAACTCTTTGATACAAAAAGAACTCAAACAAAGCATTGAATTCCCAAAAGAATTGAAATGGGAGAAAGAATGTAAACATTGCGTTAGCCGATTAGGTCTATGCACTAAGAAAATTTCTTATTCGACTTAAGAACAAACACTAGGTCTCAATCCCGTTACTGATAAGAATGACTAGTAACACAGACTGAGACTGCACGGAAAATGAGGACATGACGTGCACGCATCTGGTGAGATGAATAACTTACGCGACAATCGTTCTCAGCGCCTGGCTTCTTCCAGGTCAGCACTTAGAAACTAGTTTCTCGCTGCTGACCAGGAGGAACGCAGGCTCTGGGAACGAGATTGTTTATGCGGTAGTTAGCGAGAACAACCTTTGGTTGATTTTCGAGTTAATAATTTCAGTGCTTCATCTTGGTGTAAAAACGGCAAGCTTTGCGAAATTCGGTCGTACCGTCAGTACCGCCATGTAAAACAAAGCCATGGATTCAAATACTGTGCTTTAGACCCAGTCCAGACTAATGCGTCTTCCAAAGGCTCCGTTTTTTGTCTCACCGAAAACGCACGAGACTTAGCAGCGTTTTCGCCCGTCCACACTAAAACGATCAAAACGCAGATACTATGGGAAATAACACAATATCATCGTCTACGCATGCCAAATACAGACATTTCTGTCATTACCGCCGGCGGCATGCTTTGAATTAACGTCAGCGTTTTCAAAAGCCTCCGTTTTCGCCCGTCCACACTAATACGATAGGCCTGCGCTTTCGATCATTTTAATGTGGACGCAAGGCCGAAATGCATCGAAAAGTATGCGTTTTCAAACGAAAACGCATACTTACATACATACATACATATGCGTTTTCAAACGAAAACGCATTAGTGTGGACGGGGTCTGATTATAATCAAGCTCATTATGATAGGAGGAAACGAACTAAAAGGAAGAATAGGAATTGAAAGGAAGGAAGTTTCAGAATTAGAGCGGATGCTGATTGGTGTGAATATCAAATGAACTGTTAATAAATTCAGTAATGATTTACTTTAATTAGAGTCTGGCTTTTCCCCTCAATCATAGTCTTTCACGCCTGTAAAGGAAAGTTGTTTCTAAATTCTGTTGCTCGTTGTTGCTCTAAATTCGAACCAGTCTTTGAACGGAAATCAGTTAAGGTATTATGACATCACAGCGGAAGTTAAATCAGTTCGAAAGTGAAGCTGAAGCGGTACTTTAAAGCATGTTGCGCAGACCAAGGAAAATCAAACATTAGTGAACTCACGTTTAACTACAAGAATGGAACAAAACGACGACAACAAATTGGCAAAGGAATTTTGTCAGTCCTTTCTGCTGGAGCGAATCAAAGAAGCACAACGAATCTATCAACGCCTCGCTGCCTGTGACTGTCATTTCTTTGGTGGTGAAATGTGCCAATGTACGAACAGCACAAACATACAGATAGTAAACGGGGATGTGGAAGACAGCGAAGAACCCATCTTTTCTTTTTCTTTGAGAATGGAAAAAGGTAAGTATATCGGCTTGCATCCATTTATAAGTGTTATAACTGACAACTAGGAGAGGCCTGGGTCAGCGATAAAACAGAAAGTAGCTAGCACACCAGTCTTATGAGGAGAAAGCTCTTTAGGGCTTTTCAGTTTGTATCTTACACGAGAATAGTGCCTTTTTGCGGTCTTGTTATTACTTAAGTTTTACACACAGATGTGATCACATGACAGAAGTCATCCTCATGGTTTTTGTTATGATTCAGACCACATGGCTTCGAATGGGGATGAAAAAGACTCATCTGCTCTTCGCAAACCAGATGATCACGTGATTGGTGAGATTCCAGAGACTGGTTCAAGCACGATGTCCGACACTCAAATGGCTTCTTCCGCAGCTGCTAACGTTAAGATTAAAACCTCAAAACTCTTGATCAAACAGTCTTCTTTCATGGAACACGTTTACGATGGTTTACGAGACCCATATGTGATCATGATTAACAATGTCAACTTTAAAAAGAGACCCGCTCCAAGAAACGGTGCTGAAACCGATACAAAAAACTTGAAAAAATTTCTGCAGAAGGCTCAGTTCAACACAGTGGAATGTCATTTCGACGTGAACAAAGATGACATGATGAGGATTTTCCAGAAAGCACAAAAGAATTACAATCTCTGTGAGTGGTTAC
This sequence comes from Stichodactyla mertensii, assembly GCA_011800005.2. Lineage (NCBI taxonomy): Eukaryota > Metazoa > Cnidaria > Anthozoa > Actiniaria > Stichodactylidae > Stichodactyla > Stichodactyla mertensii. The sequence continues at coordinate 7,496 of JAAAQI020012460.1, read as the reverse complement.
AAAATAACAATAATAATAATAACAATAACAATAATAATGGAAAAACCTGCCTTGTTGAACGGAAATTGAAAGAAATTGAACAAATAAAGATACCATAATAATAATAATAATAATAATGACAGGGACGGTGGAACCATGTGGGCAGGTAGGACATTTGCCCCACCAAATTTTGTCCTTCTTAATTAATTCAAAATGTGGGGGGGGGGGGGGGGGGTCCTGGGGTCCTATTCCTAATGCAATGGGGGGGTTTTGCCCCCCCCACCTTTTTCCCCGCCGGGGTGGGGGCCCCTGTGCTCGGGGGGGGGGGGGGG
>JAAAQI020012349.1:0-19953 GCA_011800005.2 Stichodactyla mertensii | reverse complement strand
AAAATGATTTCTGCTGGAATTTAAATCGTTGAGCATGAATTCAATTTTCAAAAAAATTAAATTTTGAATGAACGAAACGCCCACAGACCCACCCACCCACACACTCATCCCAACAGCCAACTTCTGAGATATGCTTTGCTTGTCATGCACAAAGGTTTCAATGTGATGTGTTTGTACATATAAAAAATAAATTTAATTTAGCATGAAGCTGCATATTGGAACCTTTCTGTGTAACAATAGAAGCATATCTCAGAAGTGGGCTATTAATGTTCCCTTGGGGAAAATTCAGAGAATATCCATAAATATACAATTCTCTTTCAGCAAAAAGTTTGGAAGCCTCAAAATGGATGTTGAGGAAGGAAAGAAAGAAAACAGGTCCTGGGGAACATTTAATTTTAAACTACAAGACTTTATTAAACGTTACAAGACAGAAGATGTTTATATGGTGGAAAGTCTACCTAAAGAAATGCAGGGTTGGTTGTTGTTTATTGATGTTTTTAATTTCTCAAGCTCACTAAAATTGAGCATTAAAGTTTGGCCAACTTTCACTTTAAATTTCTACATTAATTGTTAATGATTTGAGAAGCTGTTGTGCCTTGTTTTTCAACCCACTACACCTTAGTGTTTGGGTGCCCAGATGATCTTTCTTGTCCTCAATATGTTATGTGAACATTAGAGAAGAAGATATTCAATAGGTTTTCTTGGAATATTTTTACCATTCCAGAAGAATATATGTTAATAAAAAGTCTACACTGTGGAGGGTTTACTGATGTTCTTCAAGATGCCGTCATGTGGTTCAGTAGTGGGGGCACAAAGTCAGTTTTGCATTTTGATGCAGTAGAAAACATTAATTGTCTTTTCAGTGGAAGCAAAAAGTTTGTAATGATTGACAAAGTAAGTGCTGTTTGTGCTGCATAAAATCTGTTAAAACAATTTCCCATTTGATAAGTCCTTTGTCTTTTCATTTCTGTTGTTAGAAATTTGGACCACAGGCGCACATTGATAGAATAGATGGCTCCTACTCTTCTGTTGATGTGGAGAAAGTAGACATGCATAAATTTCCTGGTCTTCAGAATATACCATGGTATAATGTATCAATGATGGAAGGAGATTGCCTTTATATACCTTACATGTATGTTATCAACTTTCTTTGGAATAATTGGTGGTGGCTGGATGTTAGGTTGCTTATTCATTTATTTATTTATTCATTCATTCATTCATCCATTTATTCATCCATCCATTTATTCATTTATTCATCCATTTATTCATTTATTAATCCATCCATCCATCCATTCATTCACTCATTCATTCATTCACTCATTCATCCATCCATCCATCCATTCATCAATCCATTCATTCATTCATTCATTCTTCATTTCATTCATTCATTCACTCATTCTTTCTTTCAATCATTCATGAGTCATTCATTCATTCATTCATTCTTACCTCAGTTATATCAATGTTTTAGAAAACAGGCTGAAAGCATGATATATCTAAGACTCATAGTTCAAATATCTTATTATCAGGAGCAATCATTAGCAGGAACTTTGGATATAGATAAGACAACATTCATTCATTTTCTTATCAATTTATTGATTTTTTCAACACAGGTGGATTCATCATGTACACTCCTTTGGTTCTCGTAATCTAGCTATCAACATTTGGTGGGCTCACTTTTCATTTTTTAATGAAAGTGATTGTCAGAACAGCAAATACAAAGATTCTGAGTATGTTCCAGTCAGTAGATTTGCATTTAATCCAATGGAAACTAGCAGGTAATGATAGAGGGTGAAAAGTTTTCCCATTCCAGGTCAAGTGTTGTTCCACTAGGTTTTATTTTTTGTTTAATGATTGTGATTGACAAGATACATTAATAGGAATTTACCTCAAACAAAGAATCTTATTCCCAAGAGGTTTAGAAAGAGTTCCCATGAATTCCCTCTAGGAATTGCAGCTATTTCTTCTAGATTTCTAAGATTTGGATATTTCAGCGAAGTAGCATAAAGGTAAATCCGCCATGCTGTCAGAACCTGCTGAAATTCGTTTTGAAAAGACTTCTTTTGTTCCTGTCATTGTATACAGACAGCGCGTTCTTGAAGAAATGGGAAGAGAGCCTATGAAACGAGAGGAATGGATCAAGATGTCACAGGTAAGATAAATGTTCTTCTCCCTATTATGGGGGGGAGGGGTGGTGGTGGTGGTGATAGGCGCATGGAACCAGAATATCTTAATTTTACATCTTATTTCACTTCATATCTTTTTAATTTTTGTTTTCTTTTTCAATCAGAAACTTGCAACAGATTTACATCTACAGCAGAGCACAAAAGAAGCATTAATAGAGGTCGGTATCACAGTAAAATTTACGAGTTGAAATGATGTTCTAAAATTCAACCTGAGATCAATTAAGTTTTAACCTTTTTAGGGATGTTGTCCACTGAGGAAAAGTCAGGAAATGAAGTGTTATTTTGCATTAATTTTTTGTTTGTTTGTTTGTTTGTTTTCAGAATTTTCAAGAATTAGACAAAAACAAAGACGGTTTTGTAAGCGCTGAAGAAATACTGGGATTGGAGAGCTCCGATATCGAACGGCTTCTAGTTCCTGGATTGATTCCAGGGGCTGAGGAAGAAGAAGAAGAAGAGGAAGAAGATGCGCCTACAAAAGAAGAAGAGAAAGGAGGAACTGAAGAAAGTCCAGTCGATAAAATAGTCAAGGCAGAAAATGAAAGGCTTAACATAAAGGAAGATCTTTAAGTACGTGTTGACTGATTAGAAAAACGCTCGATTCAGAAAACGCAAATCCGAACTATGCGCACTAAAAAAGACTGCATGGAATCTTGTTTTTCTTTTCTCTTTTGACCTTGTTTGCAGAGCTCTGCACTGTTGCATGTATGGGAAAAGTTGAGACCTTTACGAAAAGCAATAAATCTCGTCCCATGCGAGGGATTGCGGAATCCACGGAAATTCGGCTTTTGGGATCCGGAATCCAGTACTTGGAATCCAGCACCATTCCGGATTCCTTTACAAAGAGGAAAAAGTAGGACCCAGATAGGATATTTTTTCAGTGATTCTCAAATGGCATCCTACCAATCAATCAAGGGAACTAAAGGAATCTTAGAAAGCCAGTTAAGAGTCATGGAAAAAACTTCGTTAAGGTTTGACGTGGGTAGAAAAGGTGCCGCGCATGTGATATTCGGAAAACTTGGCGGGAAAATAGTGAACGCGTCAGTATAAAATTCAAGTTTGTTTTAAAACTACAAAATTACAGCTATTATTTCATAGCATTATCATGATACTGTGATGCTTTCCTCGTATAACGAAAATGGTTTTTATCGTGATTCGCATGACATGCGCAGTACGTTTTCCAGTACAAAAATATTGGTCAAAATTAGAAGTTTCTTTTCTTTTCGGTGTAGTGATATCTGAACTTATTTATTATGAGCATGCGCTGAACTTGTAAATTTTAAATACATAAAGCGCTAACCACTAATTTAACCTATTTTCATATATAACTATATTAGCAATATGCTAATGTAGAGTAACTGAAGTATATATTTATAGTTTTAAAGCCAAAATGATAAGTGAGTTGCGAATGGAAAGACTGAATCTCGCGTTTAAATTCGTGCGCCTTCATGTTTCTCCTTGTCGACTGGATGTGGAGTAACGACGCAATCAAGATTATGAGAAAAAAGATTATACAAGAAAAAAACTAATATTATGGATCATTAGAGAATTTTTAAAATGATATATTTAAATATGTAAGTCTGAAATGTAGTAAAACTCACTGATTCTACACATTTTGTTATTTGCTTGCTTTAGACTTGACATAAAACAACATATGCACGACCAACTATAGAGCAATAACCAATAAAAGGAAATCTGTAACACCGTGAAAAAAAGAGAAATATATCTCTTTTTATCCCTTTCTTTCTTTCTTTTTTTCACGGTGTTACAGATTTCCTTTTATTGGTTATTGTATTTATTACACACCGACGCAGCCTATACTAGTTTACTCGCTAGTTTTCACACTATAGAGCAGATTTCATATGAGCAGGAAACGTAACGTACTGACGTTTACAGCGCGCGCAGTAACACTTAAATGGTTTTCCATTGTTTTCTTGTGAATCTTCTAATCGCAACCCGTAGTTACGGCTACGGTAAAGTACGATATTGCCACGGTACGTCTACGAATTTAATTTGCCGTACAGTTTCCCACTGATACGAAATCCACTCTAGTACAGGACTACTTGCTACGGCGAATTTGTAGCCGTCTAGCAATACCGTACTTGTACCGTAACCGTAACTACGCGTTGTAATTGGATAATTTTCGCGGAAACGATGGAAAGCCATGTCAGCATTACTGCATACCGTACCGTGTACGTGCTGAAAGTCAGTACCGTCAATACCGTACGTTTCCCATTCATACGATGGCCATTCTTAAGTCAGTTCAGTACCGTACATTTCCCATCTCGTACGAAAACCGTTCTAATTAGTCTATAGGGGGGGACCTATTGTTCGTGTGTATCCTTTGACTTCAGCTAATTTTGTTTCAATGTATAGAAAGAAATAGATTTTTTGCTTTTTTATCATGGAATATAGATTTTTAGTTCAAGGAATTTTATTTCGACGCACGATGCACATTTTTCATACCAATGGAGTTTGCGCACCCAGTATCAACTACTTTGACTCAGTTCAAAAATGCATCCCACATGGATCAGCGCACCAGAATGGATGGCATAGTCACCAGATACCGTGTGCACATCACGGGGTTTATCCCTGATCATAGCAAGGGGTTAATCATTCATGGTCTAGGGGCCGATTAACCTCTCCCTTAAGGCCTTAAGTCCTACTTCTGGCTGAGCTCCCTGATCATATAGACCTGGGATAGCGGAGTTGGGGCCGAAATCTCCAGCTGAACCGTAAAGCCATACGATGCTTCAGCAATCGAGTCTGGAAGTATGGTCCCGAATTGATCATTCAACGAAAAAAGATAATACCAAGACGCCCTCTCGCTGGGTGAAAAGGAGGGGGACTGGACACTATTAGTATTCAAGATGGTGGACGAAGTGCTTAAAGAAAGTTGCACTGAAATACCTGAATTACTACGCGAATTTTTGCTCAGCGCAGAAGTTTCCAACGTGTATACATTAGATGATTTTAAAGAGTTCTTTCCTTTGAACTTTAGGTTGGTATACTTCGGTACTAATAGGAAATACGTTAACTTTTAATATCTAACATATTGGCGGGAATTTTGGTTTTGATTTGAGTTTATTCTTATATCAAAACAAACTTCTTTCCTTTTGCAAAAGAAATTTTTCTTTTATTTTTGTTGCAGGGATCACGAAGATGTGAAGCAGCTATACAAGGCTTTTCAGTCAAAACGAAAGAACCTAAGAGCTATAGTTAAAAGAAATATTAAAAGACATTGCCAAGCAGCTAGTGTGTCTCAACAGTTGTGTCATGATCAAGTAATGTTATAGCAGATTTCGTATGATTGTGAAAAGCTTGTGTCACAAAATACGCTCATGACACAGTCTAATTCAATTCTAGAAAGCATCATGGTCATGGCAAGGCATGCTTATGGCACTGATCATGTGGAAGCTTTTCACAGTTGTACGAAACCTGCTCTCTATATATTAGCTATGGAGTTGAATAAGCCATTTGCACTAACAGGTCACATACCAGCCCCCTTAATTCAAGCACCAGCATCAAAATGAACTGCAGAAATAAAAAGAGCATTTCAATATTAGTAAGTAGGTTTGAGATCAAAATGTTTGACACAGAACAAATGGCATGAAATAGGTGGACATGTTTATCAACATTGTCATTGTGATGCTAAATAAATGTGCCAACTATTTTGACAATAGGCTTTGTCCACTGCTTTGTTGGATGATCCAACAGATTTTAGATTGGCAATTTAAATGACAATCAAAACAAAATACGTCATCATACACCCACCTAAGGAAAATTACAAATGCCATTTCTCCTGTGTCAAACATTTTGAGCTGAAACATCATCTAAGGTCTTAGTGATACATCTATTTCAAAAAAGGTTGTCAAAGCCAAAGGCAAAAGGCAATAGGTCAACTAAAAACAAATAATCAAGGTCTTTAAGTGGTTTCGGGGCAACAAACAACACTGGATATCTCAACACTAACCTCTGTGTTCTTGACGAGAATAAAAAACAGAAAAACAAGTGATTCCAGCTATTCTTGGATCTTGAAATGACAGTATCGTCTATCACCTTAGGCAATGACAACCTTTTTTGAAATAGGTGTATGAAGATACTGTTTTCATTTCTGCAGTTCATTTTGACAGGAAGAAGCAATCTGTTTCCAGCTAATTTTTTTTTTTTGCATCGACAAGTTGAACAGAGTTACCTACTATACATACCTCTTTTAATTTCTTTATAGAACCAATCTCAGGTTATTAGAAGCAATATAGATTCTTCTGAAGATGAACAGCAACGTCTAAAAGAGGTTGGGTCATTTTTGAGTTGCAGTATTTCCCACAGCAGAAAAACCTTATTTCTAGGTTCTTATTTCTATATTGCTTGCTTGTGTGTTACATTTGTAGGCATCTTGGTGTCATTGAACAAAAGATTTCTCTTTAGGTCCTTCTGTCCATACCATCACCATGCTGCCATGTCTTTGTCTTTTAATCCTTTTGAGAATTATTGCAATTAAACAAGCAGTAGAGCAGTTTTTGTATGAGTGGGAAACATATGGCACAGACTTACAGCAAGTACACATTGTGGTATGCAGTAACACTAGAATGGCTTCCCATTGTTTTCTTGTGAATCATCCAATCAGAATGCGTAGTTACAGCTACAGTAAAGTGTTGCTATGGTATGACTTCAAATTTGCTACAGTGTTTCCCATTTGTGCAAAATCTGCACTATTGTGCACTCAAAGCATTTGTGTTGTTGGGATTGAAGCAGCTACAATGTTTTGTAACATAAACAGGAGATTTAAATTGTATTATTGAATGAAATCTGATACTAGTAACATGTCAAAGCTATTCATTTGCCTCTACCCTTCCCCTTCTTATGCATAAACGTTACCTTGTTCTGTGGTGTCTGTATATTCAAGAGTATAAATTTACTTGTTTTTCATTTATTCTTTAGAAGTTAACATCTATTAGAAAAGATGTAAAAGCAGCAGAAAGGCAGTTTTTCAGGTAGAGTATGTTTGCAATCATGTTAATGTGATTTATCAAAAAACATCCTTAAATTTTTTAACCTTTTAACAAAATCCCAGGGGGGTTAGATCATTGGTGGAATTGCCAAGGAGATATCTAAGTTCGATAGATACTAGGCTAAATTTTTCATAGTAAAGTAACAAATTTTAACCTGCCAATGTTTCAATGGTTCTCCAACCCCAGAAATAAGATATTGCACTAGAGCCAAAAATATTTACTAACAAGCATAACGTAGAGAGGTGGGACCTCCTGGATAATGGAATCAAAGTTTGGACACCATAGGAATAGTTAAAGGGCTTTCATTTATCATGGCAGGTGGGGAAATTGCCAAATTGAGTGAGGGATTACATTATACATTATCTTGCAACTGGTCTCGTAGGGGAGTTATTAGGTTGTAGAAGTGTGAGGCTGAAAGAATGACTCAAGTCTTGGAGGTTGTAGGTGGTCATGAAACTTCTCCCCACAGAGGTGGGGTGGGGGTATGAAATGTTTGGTAGCCACCCTCTCATGTCATATTAAATGAAAGCCGGCTTATGGCAACATCACCACTTACATAGGGAGGAAGGCACCCCCCCCCAAATGTTTGTTTAACCATAGAAGTCTCCCCCCCTCCAATTCTAGGGTCCTCCCTATGCTCCTGGTCATGGTGTTGAGCGAGAAAGGTTGCTGAAACTTTTCTCCTTGCATGGCAAGGAGCACTGGCACATCTATTTTTATAAAACTTATTTGAACTGGTACAGAAATTCCTGGGCATATTTGAGACTACCTACAATAATTTATGCTTTAAGATTATTATTATACCCAGCAAATTCTTGTTTATGAATTTACTTACCAATAACAGATGTGCAAAGCAGTTAAGTGAGGTCGATATCTTTCAAGGTTTGAGTGATAAAGACTTCCATGTAGAAACATTGCAGGTATGAAAATAATATTTTTGGGCTTAATCAGCTTATTTTCATCTGTTTGTCAATGTACCCAAGGGAGTTGCCTGTATTGGCAGCCACAGTTCAAATTAGGGTTAGGGCTTTTCCAAGGGAGCAGACAGAGAAAAGTTAGGCCTTGCTTTTCAGAAACACCATGCTTTCCTGGCCCTATTCCTCCTTCTATCTAAAGGTGTGGTAATATGAGCAACAAATTATGCACCTTGGTGCACAATGTTGCCATGCAAGTTGCAGAGCAAAGTCGATTGTATTACCACTTGTGCACAATTTGTCACAACACAAAAATCTATGTTGCAAGTTGTGGCTGCTTGTTGTGTAAAGTAGAAAGTGTACAACAAGTTGTATCAGTTGTATCAGTTTGTTGCTCATATTACTGCACCTTAATCCCTACACCTGGACTGTGAAAACAACATTTACTCATTAACATTAAAAATAAAAATAAAACAGAAAAAATGACACAACTGAAAGTTACTGAGTAGTTTAGTTTTTAATAGTCGACCATGATTGTGCCTTTGTCATAAATGTTCATGCAAGCCTAACAATTGAAATAAATCAAAGAAATTTCTTCATAATAACTGACTTTTTTGTCCTTTTCTTTTATAGCTTTTAGGAAAAAAGCTTGAAAATGTTGATTCAACACAGGTATAAAATTTCATAAAACTTAGTTTCATTTCTCTTTCATGAAAATGAAAATGGAATAATCTTACATCTCTCATAACTTATGTAAGTGTTATACCATATGAAGTATTACTTTATTTTAGTGATGGCAAATGTGATGGCGAGACCTGTCCATTGGCTGACATGCGACCACGAGTACCAGTCAGATTGGGAAACATCTGAAGTGAAGACAAATGTAAATTAATAATCATCTGTTATAATTGTAGTCTCCCTTGCAGCTATTGTGTGACGACACAAAAACGGCTTTGAGGGAGGACTATTGTAAGTGTAAATATTATTATTATTATCATTATTTAAGTTATATTATAGACAAAAAAATGATAATATGGAAAACAAAAAATCAAATCAAATTTTGGGAAGCTTGGGTGAAATAGCAGGGTAAGAGTGCCTGCCGCTTGCAATCACCTGTGTGACATGGGATCAATTTCCAGACTCATGGTCAGTCTAGCCTGTGAACAGGGTCTTAAGGGGCCTGTGAACAGGCTAGTAGTCATGACTAGAGCTGTGTGTTGTTTCTCTTCTATGCTTTGAGGATTTCACATAGACCCTGCCCACCCCTTGAAAATTCCAAATCTAGAAAACCTCTATAAGATGGGGGAACTATGGATACTTTGTGGAAGTGCCATATCTATTACCCATGGTAACATTCTCTATTTGATATTGAAATACTGTGGTAGATCTAGGCAGGTCCTACTCAGACCCATGTGGTGGCAAAGATACTTACAGCATGATCAGGAGAACTAGATGCAGAGCCTCTTCTTTTGCCTTCTGTTAACACAGGTTTCTGATTGGCAAACACTCTGTTAAAATTGGATTCCCTATTACTTATTTCCAATCGATAGCGCTGAACTTCTCGCCGTAACCTTTCTAACTCTTCATCCTTCTGTAAACAAAAGAATAAATAGGTTTTGAAATGGTTTACATTCATATCAAATTCTTATAAGGATATTAATTTTCTTTACAAGAAATTTAGAAGTATAATTTTCCTTCCAAATAAAAAATAGATCCAAATGAAATGTTGGCTTACAAATATTACATAGGATTATAACAGAAATATATATTATCATACTCTTTCTAAATTTTTTACCTCATATGCAGGCGTACATCTTGGGACTTCAGGTGTCTCTTGTTTTGTTTTGCTCTTTCGAGGTTCTTTTTTGCGATTTTTATCATTTATTAATTGTTGAATCTGAACATTTAACTTTTTGTTTGATTCCTCCAACTCTTTATTAAGAAGCTGGAGTTGTTTATTCTTTTTTTCAAGTTTCGAATAGTTGTCTTGATCCTCTCTCTGACAGTCTATCAATTCAGCAATTTTCATTTGTAATCTGTCTGTCTCACTCTGCCAATCATTCTGATGACCCTCCAATCGTTTTTCGAGACTTGCTTTTACAGATAATGCCTCCTGAAGTTCTCTGTCCAACTTTTTTACTCTTGTTTGAAGTTCTTCTATTTGCGTTTGGTAATTTTTTTGCTTATGACTTTTTGAAGACAGTTTTGCATTAAGGTCTTCATTTGCCTTTTTAAGCCTTTCAACTTCGTCTCGAAGTTGCTGCAGTCCTTCTGTTTGTTCACTGCTAAAGCTTGCTTTACTCAGCAACTGCTCCCTTAATTTAACAATGTCTTTTTCCGCAAATGCAAGCAAGTGACTCTTCTCGTCAAGGTTGCGTCTCAATTCCATTTCGCGCTCTAGAAATAACTGAGCTTGCTGCTTGTGTTTTTGTACCTCTGTTTCCTTTAAATCCAACATGACCCTGTTTTTTTCGAATTCCTCCAACTGACCTTCCAGCCACGACACCTTTCCTTTCACTTCATCTTCGATCTTTTTGATCTCGTTGCCATAAACAGTCTTCAAGGCTTCTATTTCAACTTCTCGCTCATGATTCCTCGTAAATAACAAGTGTACAACCATGGTCAATTCTGCGACCTTCCTTGATAATTTGCCTTTAAGATCTACGGACTCCTTACTCTTGGCCATGTTTTGAAGCCAAAACCCAGCTGAACTAAGTTTTTACAAAAGCCATGACCCCGTTACTAATCATTTGACGCATCCTTGATAATTAATTTTGGTTTTACGGAAGATTTAAGTCGAAGATAAGTGAATCACGACTCAAAATATTTATGTTAAGGACTTCTGAGAGCTACAATTAAAATAAGATAGTGTATACCAAGGTAACAGGAAAATAAAACGGTAAACAACTTATCGCCGCGGACTAATATCACCGTAATTATAAACCACAATAACCACAACAATCGGCCATGTCGATTAATAGAAATCCGAGATGAAAACAGCCCGCCTCTTCAAAGGTTCGTATTTTACCACTTTCGTGACTTTCTTGTAACTTTCTTGTCGTTCCTTGGCGTCAAAAATCAGTTTCGATTTTTTTTTCAGTAATGAAGAACCAAGGCAGCAATACGATGTACGTAAAGTGGCTCACAGCAAGGACATTTTACTAATTTTTTTGATCAATTTTACAGCTGTTTGACACCAATTCGTGTCGCTAAGCACCCAGGGTCTGTGATTACCATAACAATAATTGCTTCTTACGTCGCTTCGCAATCCACCACTTAACCAACAGATTTCTGTTTACCTTTTTCTTGCTTCTTAATTGCGTTTTCGACAGCAGCGTTCCGTTTGTCTTCTGGATTATTTCCGTTTAGGAAAACAAAAAATACACGCTCGACAACTGAGAAAAACAATCAACGCTCCGCTCTTTGGCACACTCATGCAACGCCACAGGGATCCCAAATTACTCAAAATAAAAGCACCTAATCGCAAAAAACGAGGCATTGTAAGTGAGAGATAATAATCTAAAACTGCTAATTCAAGAATGATTAAAAAGTAATCTTTTTAACAAAACATAAAGCTCTTTATACAAAGTTTGTAGAATACTTGGGATACCTTAGTTTTCGAGGACGCGTAAGCCTGAGTAAATAATACAGCCTGCGATGATTTGTTCAGCGGTTACACGAAGTACAGGTAAAATGGCGGACAATTTGTAATTTTCGGTTTGTTTGGCTTCATTTCCTTTGATTTTCTTCACATTTTTCCTTCGTTACGATATCTACGACAGCCAAAACTCTTGTCGAAGATGTGATTGTTTGTGTGCTTTTATAAATGGCGGTCGGGGATCAGATTCTAGTTGTCGTATCAATACTTGAAGGTAAGTCTCAAAGAAACAATTTTGTTATGAAGCTTGCTTTATTGACGTTTAAACTTTTCTTTTTGGATTTTCATACATTAATCTTGACAGGATTTTATGTCATCTTTCCATGATCACAGTAATGTACCTATCAATGTTTAGCCCCAGGTTTTTTTTGGAGGGGGGAGGTAAGGTTGCGGGCAATCCCTGGCTGGGGATTTGACAAGTACGTTACATGGTCACCCAGAGGAGAGGAATTTGACATTTGTTAGATTCCCAGGGGTAGGGAAATTGACTTTTCCATCTCAAAAAATGTCAGTTCCCCCTGGGTCTGCCTGCCCCCCCCCACCCAATGCTGGGACTAAACATTGATAGGTGCATAATCATGATCCTCATCTCTATCAAATGTATTTACTAGGATCTTTTTCCCCTGATTTTTTGTGCAAAACAATTAAAAATTGTACAGTAGAGCAAATTAAATCAGTACAGTAGATCAAATTAAATTAAAAATAAATTCTCAAATTGATTTTTTTCCTTGCTGTGTCTCCCTTGCTGTTTTGTTTGACTTCCAGCCCAATGAAATAAAGAAAAGACTTTTTTTAAGCCAGGAAAATACTGCAACTATGAGCTGGAGGGAAAAAGTTGCTTTTAGCATGCAAACATACCATGGGGTGGGGTAGGAGGAGTATTGCTTGTTTTCAACCATTCCCAAGAGAATCAAAACACCAAGGCATGGTAGCCACAGTAATGAAGCATGCAAACAAGTAATAGAGCCCATTAACACATAACACACACACACACACAAGTTTTTGAATTGCATCCAAAGAAGAGAGATTATTATTGAACCCTCAAGATGTTCCATGAAGGAAATAAGAGGATACATGTAAGTCCACTTGTGCCATCTCCTACTGTAGTGTAATCCAACTTTTATAACCTTTTTGTCCACAGGGAGAAAGTTCCCAAAACGCCCCAGGCATAAGATCATAGTTGAGACCAAGTTTGATGGAGAAACACTCTCAACAGATCCCATTGATCACACTGAATCCCCAGAATTTACAACAGAGTTGGCATGGGAACTCAATAAGAAAGCTCTCCATCAACACCGCCTTCAGCGAACTCCAATAAAAGTACAGGTAATTCATTCAAAAACATGTATTTTACAATTTATCTATAGTTTTTGTCAGAATATTTTAGGTCTGGTAAGTATGTATCTTATATTTGTTACTTCAGTATATAGGTAACTCATGGAATCTTTTGTTTTTGTTTTATTGCAGTGTTATGCACTGGACCTATTGACATCCCAAAAAGAAAGTGTGGGTTATATTATACTTGATTTAAGGAGTGCACAACAGAAACCCGAGGTGAATGGAAAAGTTAATTGAAGTATTGTACTATACATGTAGCTTGTCATACCTTAGGAAGGGTTCTTTTTAAGCAGACATCTGCTCAAGATGGAGAAGACGGTTGGTATAAGAGTAAAAACATGGAAAAGAAATAAAGCAGAGAATTTAAGAAATAGAACTGCATTAGTTATTGTGATTCTAAAGAACTTCAAATAGACATTTTGGGTGCTTTATATTCTCAAGAAACATGTTTAGGCTATTAAATGTTGAAGCTATTTCAAACAAGATAAAGCTATTTCAAACAAGGTTGAAGTTGTATGGTGATTGGCAAACAGTGATTGACGAGGTAAAATCACCATGTAAAATGAGACCTTTTCAATTGCAAATTCACAAGATTAACATGCAAGCCATGCTACTCACCATCTAAGGTCTTTGCTGAATGGTGTAGACATTGTTTGGGTATGAATATGAAGAAATCCTTTAGTTTTGTCCAACAGAGGGTTCCTTTCATTCATGTAATCTCCAATAACTGATGGCCGTTCGCCCCTTTAACCTTTTTGGAACAGCTTTTTACTGAGGAAGAATGCACCAGAATTTAGTCAGGCTACGTATGAAGCATACAAAGTTTGGTGTGATTTAAGTCTACATGATTGTATTTTGCATTTATTCTGTTTTTAGAGAGCCCAGTGGTACCCACTTCTTAGTTCAAAGTATCAGAAACTTAAGCCTGAAATCAAGCTACTTTTGTGTTTAGAAGATGACTCTCAACCTAAAGCCGAGGACAAACCTCAACCTTCACCTCCAAGTCGACAGACACAGCAAAAAAGAAATGGTATAAACATTGCATTCTTTGAAAGCTCTGTTGATGTCCATGTGCTGGAGCCTGCTCTTATTGGCTATTGTGAGCTATACACACCATACAGTAAGGTGTCAGTAAGTGGTCGGCTGACACCTTACCTGCCACTTACCAACTACATGCCAGCCTGGACACTTACAGTCTAATTACTGACATCTTTTTGATATCAATTTCCAGTAGTAGTTTCCTTATTAGCAGTACTTACAACCACTTACTGTATAATGCATATAATTCACAATATAGCTACTATTTTCCATATTTTTTGGAGATTTATTTTTACATGCCACTGGAAACCAGTTCTGAAGGTTGTTAACATGTCCTAATACTTACACTTGTAATAAAAACTGTCAATTTTCAACCTTTAATTTTAATGTGTACATATACTCTCTTATATATTTCAGAGCCATCAACTCCTGCACCCACTTCTGTAGATTCAGGGAACCTTCAAGCTGTACTGAATGATGATGAAGGATTCTATCAAATTGGACCAAAAACTGCAGATAATAAAGTGTTTGTCTTGTCTGTAACTATTGGTTTTGCATCAAACCTGGCTAAGGTAAGGGACAATAAGACTAAAGTGTACCAGTACGGTATATCAAGTCTGAGAAGCTCTCAAGTAACACACAAAAAAAATGTTTTTCATAAGTTTTATCATTTGGATCCCATGATGCTTTAATGACAAGCAACTGCCTACTCTTGGAACCTTAACCCCAAGGGTTAAGGTTCCAAGTGTAGGAAAGATAGATAAATTTCCTACCAAAGGCAATCAAATTCTTGCAGATTATTAGTGGAAGTTGCCCAAGAAATTTTTTGACATGACAAAGGGCTCTCAAATTTACCCTCTATTTAAAAAGAATTTGAGGGCCCCCTTGTCTTGTCACACTTTTCAAGAACCCACTTGTGAACCCCTAGAATTAAATGCTCCCAACCCTACCCCATTGAGAAAGCTTTTGTTTTTTAAATTCACCACTTTCCATACATCAGTTCACTGGTCAAACGCAAAGCATTCAGCTGAGGCTCCAAGGTAAAATTTGCATAATCCTTTGAAACTAAGGCCACTGGACCTTGACGCCTCGCTCAAGAGCTTTGTGTTTGGTCAGTGAATGGTCTGTATGGAAGGTGGTGAATATCTCCCTTTGATATTTGGACACCCAAAATTTTGGGTTCTCTCTTATCAGTCCAGGCCAGTGTTCCCCACTCTACTCTCCACAAGATTTTGAATGCTCCCTTAGACATTTAGTACTGTTCAATTAAATGAATTTATAGCTGATAATTGGTTAATCATTCTTTTACAGCTTATTCCATCATCATTTAAGCTATCAGATCCAAAACTAGGTGGAGGATTTTACTTCTACTACTCACTTCTCGGCAATGATGTCACAAACGAGGTCTTCCATGATCTGCTTCAGCCTAATTTCCCAGCTGAGCGAGCATCATGCAGGATTAACAGTACATTTGAAACACTCAAGCTGTTTTTGAACTCTCACCGTGGACTGGAAGTAAGTCAGGGATTCATGGATAATCTGATTAGATGGATTTGCTTAAGATATCAGATTTAATTTTTAAGGCAGTGTGCCACTACACCCCTCCTGACCAAAGTTGTGCTCAGGTGCATCAAACTTGGTTTTTGTAGTATTTAAATTCATTAGAAATCTTCGTTCTAGCATACATATCTTTCAAGTAATTAAATTTTTTTAGCTGTTACCTTTCTATCTCAGCTATAACTTGGACTCACTGTGGAGCTCAATCTTGATATTTTTAGCATTGAAACAGTTATGATTTTAATTGTGTTTCCAAATGTTCATGAGTTTGATAAATGTACAATAATATATAGTTCTTAAACAATAAACAAAAGATTGCAGTTGAATCCCATTTTTAATAAAATGTAATGGATGGTGATTTTCCATTTTAAGGTTCATCTTTGCAGTGGTGACCAGTCTCTTGGCATGGCCCTAGTCTCTTTACAGAGCCTCTTAATACAGGAAGCCCAACTGGTTGAATCACCAGCAGTAATAGAAGCCTTGTTCAAGTTACAGCCAATGGGCACTCAGCAAGAGGTGTCACCTGTACCAGATGATACAGCTCCTGTGGTGGGCGTGTCTGTGTCGCTGCGATATGAACAGCAAGGTACACTACCAGGAGCTGGTAGTGTCTCTCCTGAAAAACTGAGAATTGGCTCTACAATCAAGGTATGAACCTAAGGAAAAGTCTAGGGTTGTTCCATTACTAGTAAGTAAATATAGTTCTCAATAAGTCATGTTTTTAGATCATAAAATATTATAGGGAAGGGTTTTGTCCAATTGTGAAACAACCTGGCAAATTTATAGCTGAACTGTAGCTGTTTAAAGGCTTGGACACAATGTGACATTGCCTGCAACAGGAAAATTGCTCCTTATGCAACTGATGTGTGCCTGATGTCATTGGTGATATCACAGAAGTAGAAACAAGTGCTACTTAAATTACAAGTGGCACACAATTTCCCCATTGCAAGCAACATATTGCAGGCAACATCACAGGCAACATTACATCAGGTATCTGAGCCTTTACATATTTTACTGTAACAACCCTTCATTGGTGGTTGCATGAAGTACTTGAAAACAATGGGAAGGCACTTGGCATTAGGCATGTCATAAAGACAGTGTAGTACTTGAGTCCGATCATTACTGTATGTTTTTCAAATCTTACAGATACACTCTGACTTACTGATAGTTGTGCATTAAAATGTTTTGATTTGTTACTTAATCTGGCTTTAATTTGTTTTCTTGATACTTTTTAGACTCCAAAGAAAACAGAACTCCAGAAAGTTCCACTTAAAACCCCACCAAGACCTCAGATTCCTAGATCTGAAAAGGGACCAAATAATACAGGTGCTGACAATGTAGCATCAAATATGAATGGCTCTCCAAGCACCCCACCCAGGCCCAGCACTAGTACCCCAGATAAGGCCACAAACCATGCAAAACAAACAGGAGACCCCAATGGCCAAGCTGTACCAACACCAATAAAGGTAGATTAAATAACTTTCTTTGTATGGGTAAGACAAACACCAGGGCCAAAAGCAATCTTCCTTTGATGTAAAATAACAAATAAGAAGATTTTCCTTATCCATAGAATCAAAAATCTCCAAAGCGACAGCCCAAGAAGCAGCCACAGCCTAAACCAAGTACACCAGCTACTTTGGCTAATCATCCCTCAGCTTCTCATGGGGGAAGGAGTCCATCAGCTGAAATGGATACTCGACATTTTTGCTTTTCCATAGACCTGAGAACCATTAGTGACTTGGATGTCACTGCCCCTATTAACTGTTTTTTGAGGTGAGAACCACTAGCCTTTTCCAGGCAGTTAACATATTTTAATTTCAGCCTTCAGGCCAAAATGTTACTGTAGTTGGTTTGCCAACCCATAATATTTGCTGTGCCAGTCAATTAGCTGTCACTATATTTCCTCACATCAAATAACATACTTAAAATAAATAGGCAGAAGGAACTTTGACAATTGATGTTGCAACTGCAGAACGTCACCACTGCATGTTCACAGGTAGACTGTGTGCAGATAGCCTGCACTACCATACATCCAAACTGTTTGTTCAATGCACAGGCTGTACATAGACAACTTTGTACTTTTTCTGCAGATAACTATGAATTCTTACATGTTCGGTTCTCATGAGCAATGGCCATAGAGGCTGGATTTCATTACTTTGGTTCAACATAGGCTGGCAGCTGATATGTCAGTTTAGTAGGAAAAATGTCAGGCCATGACTCCTTGAAGAAGGTCCTTCTGAATGGTAAACAAACTTAGGATGCACAGACTTTATTCAAATCGATTACTTTTAAGAAAACATAAAATACCAGAACACAGCTAGAAATCTCTGGCGTATAAACACTAGCAACTCAAATTTGTAACAACAAGGAAAAACCAAGCGAACAAAAGTGATACTCAAATATATAGTTGAAAGGGGCAGGAAAAAGTATTACTTCAATAGTATTTGCAATCTTGTTAACCCTACTAATTTATACAGCAATGTTATATGTGCATCGGCAAGCACAGTATCCATTCCTTATAATATATTGCTTTCTTGCAGGTATACCTACCCATTTTTTGGATCATCTGCTCCTGTTATGACAAGTCCTCCAGTAGAGGTATCCAGACACATGCAAGTGCTGCTTCCCAAGTCATTCTGTGCCTTTGATTTTGCTGCTTCAACAAGACTTCTACAGGAAACATTTATGGGGTGAGTTCAAATCTTCACAATATTTTTATGTGGTGGTTTTTCTTTCCCAAGGCATTTAGAAAGTACCAACAATTTCAACTTCTTAAAACCAAGGGTAGAGTTGAAGCGTCAGAAGGAACTGTCTGTGCACCCCAATAGACCAAATTACCTTGGGCATAGTGTTTTCCCATTTCAGATCATGTGTCATTTCCTTGAGAACATGATTCTTTGTTCCTTAATGCTTAAAAAGATATATTAACATGGATGAGCCTCAAACAAAGAATCAAGGGTGAAAATAAATGGGTGAAAATAAATGGGTAAAAATAATGCACAGGTTGATTAGCTCTATTTCTTCCTAAAAACAAGTTCCTTGACCCAATTAGGTAAAGGATTGCACTTTTCCATGAAGATATGTGCATTTTGTAGTTTCCCCCACAGCTGTTTTTTGTGATGACACTAAAGAATGGCTGCATTTCAATTGATGCTGCCAGGATTTTTGGACCCTTGCTACTGAGTACTTGACTTTGTAGCATAAACTTCTGTATGGTTAAGGTAATTCCCTTGTTTTGTATTGTGCATGCTCTACTGTGCATAACACTGTGATTGACTTCAATTTGTGTGCTTGAGCACCCATCTAACTCTCCCTAGTCTTCAGTGTGGGTTTTCTACCATTTTGCTATGTTTTTTTAAATAAATCAAAAACGAGAATGGTGACCCCCATTTTTTTATTTGAGATTTTTAATAAAATTGGCACTGTGTACTATATATCAAAACATCAAAGAAAGTTTGTTGGATAAATTATTAGATATTTTGATGAGAAGAGTTGAAGCGTGCGATTTCTGGACATTCCTAGAGGCACACATACTTGCATGTTTCACTAATATTTCAACAATCATAGTCATTCAATTACTTTGATACATTTAGTAGTATAGCTAAACTAGTAAACTGGGAATTATTATATACAGTTTTTGTTGTAAGTCAGTACTTTAAACTGAGAATAAAGGTTTTTATTACAACTTCTGGTTACTACCACATTTTGCTATAAAACCTAGTATAAATTGATATATTTGAAGAGCATCTAGCATGAAAACAAGAAGGTGACCCCCTCGTTTTATTGCAGTTTTTAAATGTCCACTGCATAATTAATGTCCATACAAAGTTTCAGGACAAAGTTATTGGCAAAATTTCTTTCAAGGGGATTACCTCAAGACATCGGCTTAGAAATCCAATGAGACACATTCCCATTACCAGAGTTGGGAGATTTAACCTTGCACTCCTTTCTATGCAAATTCTGTAGTGAAGAAGTTTGATTATCATTTTTGATTAGCCTGTTTGTGTGATTTTCCAGGATTCCCCTAGTAGTTGAGGTGTGGCACAAAGATCCAATGGCAGGAAGCCTGCTGCTGGGCACTGCTACTGTTACTCTTGGACACATTCTGGCTGTTGATAGAGCTAAGATGCTGGTAAGAGCCATGAAAAAAACCTCTATCTCTACATACAGTATACTGGATGTTCATTCATTCATTCATTCATTCATTCATTCATTCATTCATTCATTCATTCATTCATTCATTCATTCATTCATTC
>JAAAQI020012238.1:0-19959 GCA_011800005.2 Stichodactyla mertensii | reverse complement strand
GGAGACAGGGCCTACGGTTTAAAGTCCTTATCCGAGAAGACCTGAAGGTCTAACCATTTGCAGATGTAGATACAAAGGCAGCACCTTCTCCTCAGTTATTTTACATGTAAGACCCTGAGTGTTGGTCCAGCCGGCCGGGGCTTGAACCCACGACCTCCCACACGAAAGACCGATGCTCTACCAACTGAGCTAATCGGATGGCGGTCAAATTAATAACATTACATTTATTTATGGATTCACGATTTTATTTTATTTTCATTTTATATCTTTCTATTAAATCTGAGCTGTTCAAGTTCATTTCTTTGCTATCTTGCATATACGTAGAATAAAAAGGAATGAAAATCAAAGCACTGACTGACTATAATAGACCAAATCCACTTGGGTGTAATGTTTTCCCATTTCAGACCACATGTCATCCTCCTGGGAATAAGATTCTTTGTTTGAGGCTCATCCTTCTAGCTTATTAATGTACCAATTCTCAAGCACTACAGGAAAACAAATACAAACAATATCCAAGGGAATGACACATGGTCTGAAGTGGGAAAACAAATATAATACACCCAAGTAGAATTGGTCAATTATAAGATATTTTCTTGCTTCATTCTGTCAACAGTATCTTTAAGATCCTGAACAACAATATCAATCGCTCTTAAAGTTGTCTCTCTACCAACACTCATTCTAATGGCATTAATTGCAATATGACAAGGGATCCCTAGAGCTTCTAGTATTGGAGAAGGCTTTGATCCCCTGTCAGAGTGGCAAGCAGCACCTACACTTGCAAGGAGATTCTTGACCTTACTTAACACAGCTCTTCCTTGTAGACTTTTACCAACAAATGAAACATTACAGGTGTTTGGAAGTCTTTCGCTGGTGGTGAATTTCCCATTAATGTGGATGTTTTCACTGCCAAAGACCTCGTCTAGTCTTCTTTCAAGGTAATCTCTCACCTGAATACATAATATGGACATAAGAAGATAATTCAATGTAGAAATGTGTTGGTTGGGCAATTAATGTCCAAATTTGGTAGCATTAATGGATCTTTTGAGACTGAGAATTTAGTGCCTTCTTGGTTATTATCTTGTGAGTTTAGCTAAATCCAATTACCCTTGACAGCTTTAGTTTGTATCTCAGAACTTGTATGAATCATTTCACTCTCAATGAATGAAACAATTTAATGAATGGATGAATTGATGCAAGTATGCTTTTAGAATGAATGGATAAATGGATGAAGAAAGGGAGAAAGTGAAAAATAGGATGAAGAAATCAATGAGGGAAAAACAATCTTATAATGGGAAGCAATGATGACATTAATAATGCATTATCATTTTTATAATACATATATGTACAATGTACATGTAAGTTGTTAGTATTGTAAATTATATGAAAATTCAATGGATGATGAGAGAATTCCAGTTAAATTTTATGAGAAAAACACTTATCATCAATTGCACAAGTTGTGAAGTGACAAGTGCGACATTGTTTATTGAGTGACATTCTTGGGATCAATGTGGAATTCCTGACTCAGGAAATGAATTTTCTTTGGTTTGTTTTTGAGCTTAATTCTTGAGTGACAGTGTGTGTGCAAGTGGGTTATACCTGTGCAACACTGAATTCAGCTTTTCAGTGTTCAATTCCATGTTAAATTCCCCCTTTCTCAATAGCTAATAATCAGTGCACAAGTTTCAGATGAGCTATGTGATTCTACTATTAATTCTAACTCATTTGGAATTCAGTAATTTACCTGTTTCATGTGCTCATGATATTCATGTATGTTTTCAACCACCAGTTGAGCTGCTTGACCAAGACCAGCAATCATTCCAGTGTTCTCTGTTCCTGGTCGATAATTTCTTTCTTGTCCACCACCAAATAACAATGGGAACAATGGAGCTCCAGAAACATCTCCAAGTGATCTTACATACAGGGCACCTGTAATATGCAAGCATGATAGAACAGATTTCATATGACTGTGAAAAGCTTGCAGCACTGACACGGTTGTGACACGGTCAAGGCATGGCAAGGTATGCCAAATTCTAGAAAGCATAACGGCCACAGCAAGGCACACTTACAGCACTGATTGTGCTGTGAGATTTTCACAGTCACATAAAATCTGGTTCAGCTTATTGTTAAGCATGCTATGATATATGTTTTCTGCCACAGATCAGAGTATACATAAGAACATGACAGATGAGGGAGAGGGACATGGGAATTGGTAAATTGGCAGATAATAAATCCTTTTTAAGTGCAAACTCTCTGATAACAAATGAATATTTTTAAGCTCATAATCCCATGGCATTACCATACACTGTGCCACTTGTTACTATTTCCCCAGAGAGTGGTTTCATTCCAGAATGAGTGTTTGTACCTTGTTTAGAATTTTGTACCAGATGAGTATTTATTTATAATTTATTTTTTGAAAATGTCATTATAATTATTATTATTTTTTGTATTTTGAATGAAAACCAGAATGACCTCATTCCAGAATGACTTGTTCTGGAATTAAATTTTGCTCTCACTGGTATCATGTAAAGAAATTATAGAAACAAATTTATGGCAACTGGGATGAACTTGTTCTGGAAGGAGACTCCTTCTGATATCACATAAACAGCCCTACAATTGACATTAAGCACTAGATATTGACATTGTCAATAAAAAAGACAGTTGATGCAATTTAGTTAAACAAACTATCAGCTATGATGAAATCCAAAGCCAATCACATATCAACAACCAATTTCCTGTAACCAAGCCAGAGTCTTTCAAAACTAAAGTATTACACATACATTACCTATTCTGGGAGCATAAAACTTGTGGCCCACAATGGTCAAATAATCCACTCCAAGATCAGATACATCAACTTTTATTTTCCCAATTGCTTGAGCAGCATCTGAGTGCACTAGAATTCTTGGCAAGCCTGCTTTCTTTCTCTCTAAATTAAGACTTTGAATGGCTTGACTTATTTCTGTAATGGGCTTTTGACAAAAATTACAGTATGTGAAAAAGTAATAAAAACAACAGATATTTTTGGAAAAGTCTTGGAAAACAGCATCTTGCAGTATCTTGTTTTTATCATTAAGACTTCATTAAATTAATGAGTTATAAAATGTAGGCATCATGTGTTTTTTTTGTGCATTTGCTGTCAGCTGTAATATGAAAGCTGTTTGACTGACAGCTGTCAAAACTAGAGATTAATTACAGCTTATAATGCTACTCAGTTACATGTACTGTAGCTCAGTTGAGCACGCAGTCTTATTTAGAGGACAATAAGTTTATCATGTAAACCTTTCCCAAATTTGCTTCAGTGATCACGAAACAATGGTTCCAAATCAAGGTTGGACTTGATATGTTACTACAGTAAATGCATGAAAACATAAAGTCTTTCCTTGTGGTGGAACATAATTTGCCTTTCACCACTGTGAGTCTAAATGTGTTGGGTAATGCTGATTTGAACCCTGTGGATGATGCCACATGTGGGTAGAGTTTATTAGATGTGTTGTTCTATCCTTGCCATCATGAGAGTTTTTCTCCAGGTTCTCCAGTTTTCCTCCCTCTGTAAAAATCAACATGTGATCTGAGAGTTGTATGTTTAAAACAGTTAATGTAGTGGTAGTGTGTATGTGTGATAGTGCCCCCACTTAGTGTGAAAACACTAGAATGACTAGGCACCTAAATAAAGAGATCTATTTTTTGAATTGAAACCATTGTTTCACGGCCAAGGAAATAAATTTTGGAAATGTCTATTGGTAATAATATTACAACTATTCATATCCAAGCAAAGTACATATTTGTATCCTATGTACATAAACCTATAATATATAGTCATGTAAATTGCCAGTACCGGTAACCATCTTAATTTAAAGCAATAAAAAGCCTTGCTGACCATACAAAATTCCCTGACAATTTACAAACCTTGAACAGTTTCTAGATTTAATTCCAGTACTCAACCTTAACCAGTAGTTCACTTACTCCACAACTAGTAAACATTGCCTTTGGGCTAGTAAAACTTGAGAACCACCAGCCAATGGGTTATCTCTTGGCTAGTAACTTCTCAGCTCCACCAGCCAAAGTGCCAGTGATGAGGTTGAGCACTGATTTCCCTGACTTTCCCTGACAGGGTCAGTTGGCGGAGCCCTGATTTATGTATCTCTATGGTAATACTTACTTGAATAATTCCAGTCTCATTATTGGCTAGCATAATGGATACCAAACATGTATTGGGTTTGATGGCATCTTTGATGGCTTGAGCAGTTACCATCCCAGAATCCTTTTCAACATTAACAATGCATTCCTCTGCCAACTGGACTTTTGCATAATGTGCCACAGGAAGACAAACTGAATCATGTTCTTGATTGGAAATTATAAATTGCGGCTTCAAACCTTTAAGACTGTGGTTGCTGGACGACGCAAGAAAATCTTGGTAATATTGCATTGCAGACTGAAATACCATGTTATTAGACTCTGTGCCCCCAGAGGTGAATATAATCTCTGAACTTTGTGCTCCAACCATATCTGCAACAGATTGACGTGATTGTATTATGACCTCATTTGCCCTACGGCCAAGTGGGTGGGAGCTGCTGGGGTTACCCCATGCATCTCGTAGTGCGTCATGGATGGATTGAAGAACTGTGTTGTCAAGAGGAGTGGTAGCATTGTAATCCAAGTATACTTGCTCTTGCTTTTCTTCATTCATATTCTTGAGTACTTTAATAATTAAGTTTAAACTTAAATGTTTTCTTTCAAAATATCTTTATATCCACTATGAATGTGTGCTGATTTACCATGAATTAACCCTCCAGCATCTTTGAACTCTTGGGAACGTTTTCTGAAGTTACAATAAGGAAAAATAGATTAATAAAACCGTATTTTTTTCACGTTGCTTAGTGGACCCGTAAAATAAAATTTTCATTAGAACACGCTGTGCCCACGTTGCGTTCTGTCAGCGGTACTTACCAAAACGCGCGTTTTTTTTAAAAAACAAGATATTCTATTCAAGAGAACATAAATATTTTTGCCTCTTGTCTAATTTTAATTTCAATTTTTCTTAGTTTTATTTTATTCATTTCTTTATTTCAAAAGTATAATTGTATCTCATTCTGAAGATGAAGTAGAAGAATTCATTTCAAGCGGTTATATGATTTTGGGGAGCATTGACACAGGGAGCCCACAATGTATTTCTACATTCGCACGTTTTAAAAAATGTTCTAAATTTTTGCACGATTTTTAGGCTTTTACTTATTAGATAGTCGGTATCTTGGTCTCAGAGTAATAAGTAAAATGCGATTTATTTGAATTTTATTTTTCATTTACACTTTATCTAAACTGAACGCCAGAATACCTCCCCGGTGTGTAATATATTGTTACACCCCTACTGGGGTAGGGGTGGGAAGAGGTGTCTCAACAAGAAACTGGTAAAAATGGAGGACGATTCGGCGCTCGTCGAAGCCGAAGAAATCCCCGACGTATCGTACGATCCACGGGGCTACATCAATCAAGATTCACTTCCAAAGGGAATTGAAAGACCTTCCAATCTACCTTTACCAGATGATGTTGAAATCTTCTCACCAAAGCCCAATACTGTACCGGATTTGATTGTAGCTGTCTTCGTAGTCCACTTCGACACACGTAAAGGCAAGAATTTAAAGTCTACTATATTTAGAATTTGATAGAACTTTTATAAAATCGGAATAATTCAAGGGCGATTCCTCACATCATTTAATGTACGTAGATGTTATGTCAGGATTTTTGAGTTTTTCGATTTACAATATAAAAAGATTGATGGCGAAAACATATGATCTGTGTGTGTACTCATTCAAGCAAAACAAAATATTTACGTAAAATTATCAGTAGAAAAATAGTTACATTATATCATTACTTAATCTTAAAGTCCCAGTTTATGAATTCACGGTATTTTTATCTGCTGTTATTCCGTGATTTCGAGTTTATTCTTTACAAACTTTAATCTTCGAAAAAAATATATCGATCAAAGATAACTTACGAGATATTTTTAGAATTTCAACCTCGTGATCATGCGATCGTATGATCGTCGAACAGTTTATCAATGATTACCTACTTTGAATCTTATATTCGTTAAAACAAGCAACAAACTTAATTAAGGAGTTATTTTGGGATGCACTTTGAAGTTGATAAATGAACGCTTCATATTTTACTATATTAGGCATCTCTAGCACGGACTTCGATTTCAGACCGGAAGTGGAATTTCAATCATGAATAGGGGATTGTCAGACGATAGTGTTACAATCTATTGATCAATATTTCTTTCAACAGTATCACTTATGAATAATGAGTGCTCTTGTGAAACAGTCTTTGTTTTAAAGATTTTAGATAAGATGGTTACAACTACAGTACATGTATCTGTTTTCCAACCTTTGAGACTGTTGGCTGACGTTTAAATAAAGAAACGTTTGATATTAGGAATGATTATTATAGAACTATACAATTTCACTCTAACCTATTGCATGCCCGTTGCCAAACTTGACCTTGATCAACAAGTATAAATACTAGTTGCACAATGCTTTCAAGTGGCATACCATGAAGTATCCCACACATCACTTATATTATCTGTGTGTACACACAAACCTTTACAATGTACGTGAGTGTATACAAAGAAAATATGAGTGACAAGTGGGATATTCCATGGTGTGCCACGTGAAGGCATTGCATCCCACACCATTGGGTATATTAGTATAGGGTGGGATAAAACAAAAAGAGATGTCTGTCCTTCTCAAAACTCTTCAGTTCTACTTTCAAAATTTTTGTCATGTTTCTGAACTCTGTTAAATAGAGAATATTATAAGCTCCAAGTGAGAAAAGGATGGGGAAAAAATGAGATTCCCCTTCTTGCTTCCTCTATCCTTTCCTTTCCTGCCACTCTTTCCCTGCCCTGACTATAGGTCTGATACTCCATGAGAGGAGCCAGGATTTTGGGTAGGGGTGAGAGGTTTACACCAGATAAGAAATTAGATATGGAACTCAATGATTTTCTTTTTTAAAACATTTTCCCTAGATAGGGAAAGGGTTCAGTGACAACTGACGACCACTCCCTAAAGGTATCCCAGTATTCAGTACCAGAGCCTTCATTTTTTAGGGCATGGAAGGTCAGCAAAATTATGTGCAGGTTTCAATCTTAGTTCAGGACTACTTCATCACAGTTTTGGAAGCCTCAAAAAGTTTGTCTAGGACTTGTTCAAAAAGGGTGTTCCACACCATATGAGTTTGTCGACCACCCCTAAAACCTAATGGATAATATGAAATATGTGCATTTAAAAATAATTTATGCTTGTTATCTGCTCTGTTTTCAGGAAATATTATAGAATGGAAGTACCCTAGAGATATTGATTTAAGTGAAGTTGAATTTAAAGCATTAGCAAGTGGCTCACACACCATTACACAAGACTTTGTGTAAGTGATATACAGTCAGTTCAAAAAACGTTGTTGTTGACTGCATCAAGCCTACAGGACCAAAATGGAGTATGGGTAGAAATCACTGAAGTGATTTTAAAACTGCATAATATAATCAGTTACAGTGCATGCCCTGGGCTTACCAAACGGATGTTTGCTGGCGAGATTTTGGGATGATTCATGTCCTCAACATGGAAACTGAAGAATCAGCCATCTATAGCCAATATCCCCAAAGTGTAGTCAACAATTTGTTTCAAAATTAAGCAGTTTTCCTTTCATGAAATGTGAAGAGATTTAATGGCTTGTTGCTTGCCATTGTTATTATCTTAGTATACATGAACAGCTGCATGCAGAGCGAATAATAAATGTTCATTGATTTTTACCTATACTCCCTTTTGGTCCAGTCACATAGCCTTGAGGTCCGTCAACAGCAATGTTTTTTGAATTGACTGTACATGTATACTTCCTATTAACCAAGCATGAGGGACATCTGTAAGTAATATACACAATTGTTCACAGGTAGATGCAACCAAAACAATCAGCTATTGTTCTAAATTGTGATTGCATTTCATTATTTCCAGATATTTTAAAACTAAGGATAATTTATTTGGACTGAGCTGCTATGAGAGGATAACAGTTGATAATGTTGAAGAAAGAGGATCAAGAATGAAATCTGTTGGTATTCTGTGTGCAAAATACATATCACTACATGAACACATGCCATTCTTGGAGGATGAAGTAACGTTAGTATTAATTTTATTATGATCTTGATAATTATTTCCACCACCATCTTCATGACCACTACTACTGCTACTGCCGCAACCACCACCACCACCACCATCACCACAGCCACTACCGCCATCACTGCAACCACCAACACCAGCACCATCACCACAGCCACTACCGCCATTACTGCAACCACCAACACCAGCACCACCAGCACCAACACCACCATCACCATGACCAACACCAACACTCCCACATGCACCACTGACCCTTCACCACCACCACCGCCACTACCACCATATCCTCACTGCTGTCCCTGAATCACCACCATTTTCATCGTCACTATCTCCATTCTCCCATCATTACCACCATTATCATCTTCACCATCACCATCCTTATCTATCAATTGCAACTTCATCATTAATATCAGGAAACCCATCATCTCTTTTTACAACAGAAGCTAGGAATCTCAAAGTGGGTCAGCTACAGAACTTCACTTCCACACACTCTACCATCATGTTGTTGTTGTTAATGGAAACAGTAGGACCTGGTTTAAGGCCCTGAAAAATAGAGCAGATTTTGTATGACTGCATGCGAAAAGCTTGCAGCACACATGCATAGTCATGGCAAAGCGTGCTTGCAGACTGATTATGCTACAAGCTTTCCACAGTCATATGAAATCTGCATGGTTTATATGGTTCTGATGTTAAGTAATGCACATTAGTGAAATGGGTATTCCGTGAATATATTTTTATTGTTTCACAGAAAACAGTTGGATAGTCCTGGTCACTACGAAGACCTTGAAAACTACTATAACAGTTTTAAGCACTGTATAGTAAGAAACAACTTTATAGCCTCTCCACCACCGGAACACTTACCAGGATTGGAAGAAATCCCTGTGCTAAAGGTGCACTTATAACTTTATGTTAAATGAATAGACTATAAAATTTGGTAAAGGGTATTTCACAGAGGGCCAGTGCATTGTATGCTTCATTAGGTTCCTTTGTATTGCAGGGTATTATTGAGTTTCAAATCTATTGTTTTCATTAGAATCATTACCAGTATGTCATTCTGATTCTCCTGAAATTACAATAGACCAAATCCACTTGAGCATAATGTCCATTTCAGACCACGTAATCAATCTCTTGAGAATATGATTCTTTGTTCAAAGCTCATCCATTTTTGGTTCTCAAGCATTACCAAGAAACAAAGAAACAATACCCAAGGGAATGACATGGTCTGAAATGGGAAAACAAATATGCCCAAGTGAATTTGGTCCATTGCTTTCTTCATAAAACAATAGCTACACTGCACGCTATTTTACATATCAATGGGGTATATTCTAGAAAGCTAAAACTATTGCTCTTCTTGTCTGAAACCATACATTTAAGTCTCATGTCTGTCTGATCTGTATTTCTTCTCTAGATAACTCATCCTGCAGGGTGCTTTCCACAGTTTATCAATTTCTTTGGCGAGAAGATGTTTGCCTTATGGAAACTTGTGTTGTTACAAAAGAGGATTCTCTTCTTCTCACCACCACCAGTTGGTGTTGCCTGTTATAGAGGTATGGTTTTAATTGTTGCTGGCCAAGCTGTTCATTCAAAGTTCAGACTCAAACAACAACCAACCAATCACTGTAGCACTGGTTTTCCCAGTGGAATACATCTTGTCCCACAAACACCATCATAAA
This sequence comes from Stichodactyla mertensii, assembly GCA_011800005.2. NCBI lineage: Eukaryota > Metazoa > Cnidaria > Anthozoa > Actiniaria > Stichodactylidae > Stichodactyla > Stichodactyla mertensii. The sequence goes on along the minus strand of JAAAQI020012238.1, from coordinate 10,130 downwards.
CTGTCTATTTTCACTAAGATTTCTTGCATTACTTGGATTTGATTCTTGCTGCATTTCTATACATGTAGAGTGTTAAAAATCCCAATATAGTGCTTATATAATCACTGCTTTATGTATTGACAGACCTTTTGATTAATTGAATTATGTCTTTCTCCAGTGTAGTTGCCTACACTGTAGAATGAAAAGAAATGCTTGTACATTATGCCTAAACAGATGAGCTAGCTGGGCATGTTGAACACCCATGAATACCTTTATGTCTCTCACCATGTACACTTCGAATTTGGAAGTTATTTTTTCTATTTTTCATTTCAGTTTATTGTGCATGTCTGCTGGCCAGCCATGGAATCCCTTTTGGTTTTGAAACTGGTAGTAATCCTCTCTTCTTTACAAATGTGTGTGATCTGGAAACATTACAAAATGAGCACAAGTACATTGCATGTAAGTTACAGCTGTTTTAATAAGTCACATTAAATGGGAATGTGTGTACTATGAATAGTATGTTATGAATAGTATGCAGTTTCCCCATTGCAAGTAATGTCAGAGGGAATGTCACATCTTGTGTCTGAGCCTTAAATCAACAATTTCTAATGTATAATGACTAATAAGAATACATGATGATGTGTGCATCTTGTGACCAGGAACTTTGAGGTGCTATTCATGACATTGTGATTGGAGAAACAGTGATCATTGTTGCACCATTGGTGAAGTGATGTTTCAGTGCCTTTAACTCTTGGTGTATTCAAACCATCCATGCTCTTTCAGAGTTCAGCAACTCTGTTCTTTTTCTGTCTTATTTTATATAGGCACTACAGAAAAAATTTTTGAAACTAAAGAAGCTGTCTGGGATGTTTATGTAGACAATCAAAATATACAAGCCAAAGGATATCTGAATATCATGACACAAACTAATCATGCTGACAGAGAAAGATTTGAAATGTTGGATATATACAGGTAAGGGTGCATCCTTTTAATCTGTCAGCTACTTTTTATTGATAACCTTGGAATCTTTTGTTTGAGACTTAGTTTGTGATTGGACAAAAAACCACTATGTGACTCTGGTTGATCTAGTTGTACTTTAAAGATAGACAAATGAACATACTTTTCCTTCCCCCACAAAATCTTTTACTTGATTCCTTAACTGTCCAAGAAACAAGGGTCATAGCCAGTATATATACCTGGTGAATTATTTATTTAACTGAGATTTACTTTTGGCAGGAGAGATCAATTGATAAATGGAGGTGAAGTTGTTGACGACGAAAAAATGTATACAAGGTTAGTTCTTAAAAATTCAGTAGAAACATTAATCACGTTTTCCTTCTCATAATACACCAGGAGAAAAATTTAAAACATAGATTTATTTAAAAAAATATAAATGGGTTTTACATTTATCCCATTCTTATAAAATAACATTATTGGTTTTTTCATTCAGTTCTTATTGTTGGTGTGAGAAACACTGATGGGAATTTTTAAAACTTTTATGTGTATTTGGCGAAACACATCAATGGATCTTGAATGAAAGAAACCATTCTTGTGTTTTAAGAAACCCATGTATGTGTTTGTGGAAAGCCATTCATGTTTCTAGTTATTCCGATAAATGGGACTTATATGCAAGATTTGCCTTGTTTTTTAAGCAACCCATGTATCTGTTTTTATTATTACCCATTCAATAATTTTTTTTTCCACTAGTGTATTTCTTATAAAAACCACAGTTCTGATTTTACATGAATGGTTTTTGAATAAGAAATTTAGTTTACCACTCTTTTTCCGAGAACATTTTTAAATATATTCTTCCTGTGACACCTTGTCTTCTTGTCCATTAGGTATTTTGTTCACTTAAATAACACGTTATTCCAAGCGCTATTTGAAGTAGCCTCGTCCCCTGACAGGATACTCAAACCAGAGGTCATACAGCGGGTTGGCTTGGATCCTAAAGCTGACTTAACGTTTCTCAACGATTTGACAGAACTTTATGGAATTGATGTACAAATACCAGAACCAACTTGTTGCCCATTCTATGAACCTATAAAATAACAGGATTATGTTATTTTGAATTAATAACAATAGATTTGGAATTCAAGTAATGGATCAAACACGAAAAAGAGTGTTCCATCCGATATCGAAACACCAAGAAGTTGGGAAAAAACAAGGCGCAGCCGAGCTTTTTTAACTGACTTGGAGGTGTTTGGATAGAGGATGAAACACTCTTTCAAGTGTTTGATCTCAAGCCATGAATAATCCTAGGAGAAAATCATAGCGAAAGTTGGCCGAATTTTATGGTAATTAAAATCACATATCCAAAACCGTCACGGAAGCCAATATCAAAATTGTACAGCTGACATGAGGGTTGGTTGATATGGCTACAACACGTGTATGTTGGATGGTAATGGAAAACTTACTGGGGGTTATCTGCGCCATAACAGGAAGGAGGACTCAAGGATACACCTACCCTCACTAATAAATGATGTTTTGGCAAATGAAGTTTATTTGCCCACCCTTTAATCTGATGACTTTTCCACGGTGATCAGCACAGACAACATAACTATTTTAGAGCGGTTTTCGTATGAGAGGGAAACGTACGGTACTGACTTACAGCACTACACGGTGTGTGGTAACACTGAAATGGCTTCCAATAAGAATGGTTATCATGTGAGTGCTGACCTACAGCACGTAAACGGTACAGTAACACTGAAATGGCTTTCTATTGTTTTCGTGTGAATCATCCAATCACAATGCGTAGTTACGGCTACAACAGTACGTTACTGGTACATTACGGTTACGAATTTGCTGTAGCGTTTTGTGCTCAAACGAAATCCGCTCTAGTTCTGATCAGTCGAAGTCAACCAACATACACGTCAACACAATCAAGTTGTCATAAAGCTTTAAGTTTGACTTCACTGATGTGAAAAAGCGACTTCCGGGTCCAAAATGAAAGGCAGTTCTGTGAAGATTTTTCTTACTTTTTCCTTCATAGCAGGGATTTTCATGTTGTAGGTGAAGAATAGATAGTGGATAATACTCTATTTTAGTGGATTTTATGAACAGTTGGACCCGGAAGTACAACTTAAAGCTTTATAGCCAGGACCTAATTATGTACTAATTATGTATTATTAAACAAAGAATTTATCCAGCAATGGGGATGAAGGGTTCGGGGTGGGATTCAATTGCTTGAGGGTTGGTTAGTATTTTAGAATATATAGCTTAGAATAGTATAGTTGGAACTCAACATTTATAGAATTATCAAATTATTATCTTGTCGGCAAGCTGATAAATTTGTGCTTGCTGTGAGGCATATTGAATGGGGATTTGTAACATTTAGTGCAGTACGTTCTTATTGTACTTTGCCAAGAAACTGAAGAACCTTTATATCTCTTTGATACTGTGGTACAGATGTTTCAACCACGCTCTAGTTGTAGAAGACTGTTAACGTGTGCAGTAGAAACGGTCATTAATAATTTCATGATCAGAAGACATTGTTAAGGGCATTACTGCTGTTTCCTTGTTATTATCCTATCAGGAGTGACTGTCATCAAGAATCCTGAAATGATTTATCGCAAATTTATATTAGTAACCTAATTTCTCAAGGAAATACACTTAAGTTTGTTTTCCAAGTTGTTAGCTAGTTAGCAATTACAGACTTAAAATCTACGGTGCTTATAGGAAAGCACTTGGCCTTTCTGTTACATAAATAGGCCTTATTCGTTTGGCCGTAATGTTTTCCCAATACAGACCTCTTGGGAATAAGATTCTTTGTTTGAGGTTTATCCATATTAATGTATCTTCTCAAGCGTTACCATAAAAGCCTGGTCCTCGCTAGCGACATAAACATAAGTATAAACAACATAGGCGCAGACTCAGTAGTGTACTGCTCATTAGCGGTGCTTGTCTTTTCTCACACCTCGGTGATAAAATGAAGTACTGAGTCTGCGTATGTTGCTTATGCTTAGCTTATGTCGCTAGTGAGGACCAGGCTTAAACAAAGAAAAAACCCCAAGGGAAGTGACACTTGACCTGTAATGGGAAAACAACGAAGAAGGTGTATTTCCCACGTCCACACAAAGTTTGAATATAAGGAGAGAGAAGTGTGTCATGTCATATCCGAAGAAAAAAATGGGTGTTGATTTTAAAATTTTATTTTTTCGGACCGGATATCCTTTTAGATCCTTTTCTTAGAATTGCGTTTTTATTCAAGTGTAAGAAAACTGAAAGCCAAGTGGTCAACCAAGGAGTCAATTTTGGCAAGTGAAAGTAATTCTGTAGTGATTTTTCATCTGTAATTGTGCGTCATATTCTTTCGTTGTTTATGCGCACGGAATCCTAAGAAAAGGGTGTGTTGACGATACGAACCTACATTATTCAAAGAAATTTTTATTTCTCATTTTAGAGGCTAAAACTTCTAGCATTTCCCCTGAATGAATAGTACCAAACCAATTCAAAAATATTTTGTATGTTTTAAGTTTAAGAATTATTCAAATGTTGTTTTAATAAAATTCTCAAAATGTCTTTTATCAGTGCAAGACGCAAGCCTCTAAATTTCTGTTAGACAATTGTTAAAAGTATTGGAACTTAGGGTATGATTTAGCTGGGAAAGCTGCTCACTTAAAAATGGTAAAAGATGGATGCACTTTCTCGGAGCTGGGCCCCACAATTCTGCGGGATTTGCGCGCGAAAGCGAAGTCAAGGAATGAAACATTGAAAAATGATCGTATTGGGGAAATACGTCTGTTACTTCTTAGCAAGAAGTGGGAAAGTTCGGTCTTACAAATCTTCTATTTGGATTCATCATTTGAACCCTTTCCCGCATTTTAATCCAGATTAGGCAAAACGTTTGTTTTCTGTTCAGTTTCTGAAGTCTACTTCACATGCTTTGCCTTCTAATCAGACCCCGAACTTGCTTGCACGTGCTACGAACTCAAACCTATAGGCAGACTCGTGGTAAAGAGATATAATGTTACCATACGGCTACGAACTGAATTTGTCTTGCTGTTTTCTACTCGTACGAAATCCAGGATCAAGATTGAAGAAACCTTTTGCCGTAATTTTCAGCTAGCAAACTCAATTCGGACAATTCGACTTGTAACGCCTACGGATTGTAATTCAAAGAAACATGCATTATTTTTTCATTTTGACTGACTTTGTCACTTTTCTCAGGATTCTTTTTTTTTTTTTTTTTTTTTGGCCAATGAAATGTTAATTCTTGGTGAAGATTTTTCTCGTTTCCATGGTGACTAATCTGATTACCGACCTACTAAACTAACCGCGCATGCGTAGGATGACATCCCACCAGACGACACATGGTAGGACCGGCCATGCATCATCAACAATTTATAGCATTGATACAACGAAAAACAAGCTAAAAATCAATGGCCGACTAATTCTTAAAAAGACCAAGGACTTGATTTTGATACGTAAGGATTTTCGTACAAAGATACGGCCCAATTTGGTTGCTAATGATTCGAGCTTGACGCCATTTCTTGCAGTTAATCAAAAGCGGGAAAAGGACACTCGATCTATGGAACGAATTTGAAAGAAAATGATTATTGCTTGAGTTTAATTTATCGCTGACGATCTAGAATTGAAACTACCTCGATCTTTGGTCGCTATGAAGTCAAATTGATTCAAAATCCAAAGCTTACATTTTTATCTACCGTGAAAATCCTCGAAAATCTCCAGAATTTACATGGAAAAGTTTTGCTCGAGATTATTTTACAACAAATGGAACACTTCTTAGCAAGTAAACTGTTTGGTTTCAAACAACTCCTCATCGTGCTGGTGTTCGGGTTTTACCCGCGTTCTTGGGGTCTTAGCTCAACTAGAGAATGTGCGGCAGATGGTTTCACGAATGGTTGCAGTGTCCCGTTAGGCATGGATGCACCTTATAAAACAAGCTTCACTCCAGCCTGTAACAAACATGACATCTGCTACGGATGTGTAAGTACTCATTTTGTAGTTATTTATTGTTCTGGTATGTAGGTTGGTTGGTTGGTTGGCTGGTTGGCTGGTTAGTTGGCAGAGTGGGTTTGTATGTAGCAAACTAACGAAGCGTATGGACGGGTTTTGATTTGAATATGCTTCAATATTATATTGTCGCTAGGAAGCCACTGCAGTGCTAGAACATCTCGATCAGTTTCTTGTGTCATAGTGATGGAAAGCCATTGTAATGCTAAAACATCTCCAGTTTATAACACAGATGGAAAGCTATTGTGATGAAAAACATCTCGATCAATTTCTTTTATAAAAAATACAAATGGAAAGCCAATTCAATGCCACAATATCTCATTAGTTTCTTATTTGTATCACGAAATACAGAAAAGTTACAACATCTTATTCAGTTCATGTGTCATAAAATACAGATGGAAAGCCAGCGCATGCAATGCCAAACTACATCTCGAGTAATTTCTTAGTGCACCGTAAAATATGATTGAAAAGCAATTTCATTATCAACCAGCTGTATCTTCCGTTTTAGTTACATATTTATTTAAAGCTTTTTATGAATTTACGACTGCGGAAAGTAGGAAAATCCCCTCCAAGAATAACTCTAAAAATTAAGCAAGCACAATAATAGAAGCACAAACAAAAACATAAGAAAAAATATAGATATATTTCCAGCAAAAAAAGTGATCATTTTGATTAGTAAAAAGGGCCAAAGAAAAACATATTTACATTTTTGTTTTCGAATGATTTCAAAGTAACCTAGCTTCGAACCTAGCTGTAACCATAAGGATAAAGTACAAGTGGCAGATCAAGAAACAAACCGACATATCAATATCAAGCTTGGTCCATACACACCGTACGAAAAAAAAAAAAAAAAAAAAAACCTCGACAAATATCCCCCATCCGGAACTCACGCTTGGCCAATAACCCCTATTTAGTATTCAAGTAAACAGAGTCAGTGGAAGTTTGTTCGGATAAATGCATTCTGTTATAAGCACGTTTTTTTATGTGTTGTTGTTTGTATATAAGCGGTGGACTAGTGATCTCCCTCACGATCCCTGGATCCGTAACTGATTTGAAAAACGAAGTGCATGAATAAACATTCATGGAAAAACGAATCAACTATTGAACTCTTATTTGACCTTATCGAATGGTGAGGAAGGCCGGATAGCCGAGTCGATGACGGGTCGATGAACCAGCAAGAGGTTGTCTTCGTCAACAGGTGGCGCAATTGACAATGAAAATTATTTACTGTCTTTCCTTTTTACGAGTCCAAAACTGTGTTTTTGTTGTTGTAGAGTCATACTTGTCAATAATGCTAAATGCTTTGAAACAGAACTTCGTAGATAAAGGATGTCTTCCTCTTTCAACAAGGGAAAAAACCGAAACCAACTTCAATTTCTGATTGGCTTAATCTTAAGACATGATATCACTGGGTCATCGATTGTTTGATTTCTGATCCCGGCAGACACTCGTAAAATGTTCTACGCATCCTCTTAGTAGATTTCGTAAGAGCACTAGTGCGAATGGATATGGCAAACCAGTAGCCTTGCTGATTTTACCGTTACCGTAACTGCGCGTTGTGATTAGTTCAGTGTTACATCTCACGGTATACGTGCTGTAAGTCGATAGTACATCCTGTGGGTAGGGCACATTTCAATGGACTGGGTAACGAAAACTTTGAAGCGAACAACGTTCACGAATGGCGCCCCAAGGTGTAAAGCAAGTATCGTAGTTTTGGTGAAGGACCCTTCTCCTCCTTCTCTTTTGCCCCTGCTAAAATCCAGTCCAAATATAATAATTTCAACAACTTCAATGGAAAGAACAAAGAGGAATTACTAACTGCCTAAAAGTTAATAACTCTTAGCATAAACAAATTAGCGGACAAATCCTGCTTCTGATTGGTTACGTTACTAAAATCTCTTAGTGATACGTTTGCCTCACGATTTGTCAAGGTTTTCGCCAAATTTTCGAGGTTTTGTTTATTTTCTATTCTTGTCTGACTAGTTTGTTGATAATGCTTGCCCTCATTGGCTACAGGTCTACTTGTTAAGTATAAAATAAACTTACAAAAAAATTTACGTTTGGAATTTCATAGGGCCATCACTACAACTGGACACGCGACCTCTGCGACGATGCATTCCTGGCTGACATGAAAAACTCGTGCAAGCATCTCCATGGCAACGTGCGTCGTAAGCGCTTCCTCAGCGCATTGCTGGAGGTCTGGTACTTCATCCAAGGTCTCAGTAAAGACGAGCGCAGATGTAATATTTTTGCCGAGATGTATTATCGAGGCGTCAGAACGTTTGGAAAATCTCATTTTGAGATAAGAGATCACGATTATTGCTGGAACACATGTGCTGATAAGCATGGAAGTCCTTTTGAGGATGTACCGAAAGAATTTCTTTAAAAGGAATTGCTCTATTTCATTATGACGTCATATCAAAGCACGCTAAGAATCATGGCTGTGGAACAACTCAATGAAAATTAATATGAAATACGCTTTATGGACCGCAGAAAAGTGGTAACGGTACCAAATACAGTAAATATTGCGTATTAAACATCAATACATCTCATATTTGGAAACCAGACAATTTGAGAGTAAATCTTCCTTGGCAGATCGAATTTTGTTCAAATTTCTATTGTTCTGTACGATTCTGTCCCCCTCATAAACAAGCCGTGACATCATAGTGAAATAGCGCAGATCATTTATGAACCTCTTAGGATACACTCATTTAATTACGAAACTTAAGCTTCGTTATTACACGAACAAAATATACCAGGAAAAAAAGAAAAAGTGAGTTTCACAAATCCTATTGCAAGCAGCATTCTCTAGAATCTTTGTGGTTGTTAGACCGTCAAATAATATTCAAATGTCGGATAGGAGATAGGTCATTCCAAGACCTGGGTCTACGTAAAAATGACAATATTCTGTCATTAGGTGAATACTGAAACATTCAGTGCTGCTGGTAGCCAAAAGAACTATTTTTATCACTTTCAGTTATTGCTTGTTTGCAACCATTTCCAAGAGGATCAAAAAGCAAAGCCATGACGGCCATGTTGGTGGTGCAGACAAAAGGATCTAATGAGAAATCTTTTGACGCTGTCGTCATTCAAATCATGGCGCCGACGGTCGACAAAAAAATTGCTAGCGTGTCTGTATTTGGCATGCGCAGATAATGATATTGTGTTATTTCCCATCGTAACTGCGTTTAAGTTGGACGGGCGAAAACGCTATGAAAATGCTAGTGTGGACGCCAAGCTCTCGATGCGTTTTCGGTGAAACGAAAATGGAGCCTTTAGAAAACGCATTAGCCTGGACAGGGCCTTACACCATTCCTTGACATTCATATATGAGCAATTTGAAAGAATATCCAAAATTTTAAGAAGTTTTTCATTATTATTCTAAATTATATCAACAATATTTCCAAATAGTTAAAAATACTGATAAATTCGAAGTGATATTTTTATCATACAATGCAGGTAAGGTGTGTCAGACTTCTGTATTTTTACAAAGGATAGGATGTTCGTCTTTCGTTATCTCTTCTCCATCCATCGCCATGGTCATGTGACATCTCAGCTGATCAGTTGCTTTATTTAAATTACTGCGAGATTGCCTGTTTGATAGAAAAAGACAAGGAACAATAAATTAATAGGGCTTTTACGTTGAGGTCACGATAGCCGCCATGATGGTTTTCATACTGTAATGCAAATAAGCCATGAGGTCTTCCAGGGAGGGTAAACAGCTATTTTTACAAAACTTTTACAAATTTATCATCAATAAAAAACGAATCGATCTCTTTTTATTTGTCTGTCCTCTTATTGGCAATAAATTTCGTCATCACTCCTTGTGTCCTCTTATTAAAAATAAAAATGGCCAATCGGTCGCGCGAGAAATTTTTAAGTTATTGTGCAGAAGAGTACGGAACTAAAAGACGTGTATTTATAAAGGCCCGTAATTTACATTAGCAATTCTGTCATACGACTTGAGCGGTGATTCCGATGCACCTTCCCATAATTCTCCTTGAATTAGCGCGTGCAAGGTCAGGGTCTGATTAGGCACCGTCTTCGCATAGTCTAAATGGGTTCAAGCCAGAAATCTAAATTTAGACCGCTGGCTTCAACCCGCTCAAGATTATAATCTGTCCAATCTAGCACTATCGTTGTGTAGAGCGTCCTCTCAGAGTGTAAATAGCAAA
>JAAAQI020012237.1:0-37314 GCA_011800005.2 Stichodactyla mertensii | reverse complement strand
CGGAAATCCATACTACGCCTCAGCTTTCAAGGGAATGTCTCGGGGGTATGGTTAGTGTGTTCACCGATTTTTTGCATAAATAACCGTGGCAGACCGAATCCCGAAAGTGTCGCTTTTTTTTCTTTTTTCCTTTTTTTTCTTTTTTTTGGCTCACCAATTTTCTTGGTGTTATATTCAACCCTTTTTTAATCCACGAGGAATTTTGAGAAAAGCTAAAACTACATTTCTAGCCAATATAATTTATACATTATGTTCCTCGATAGACACCACTTCATCCCCTCCCCGCTCATTCTAAAATAACAAATCGATCCTCTTAGCCGTCTAAAGCTGCGCACCGGAGTTAAACGCTGAGCGTAGCCTGCTCCTTGAACTAACAGTTTGTTCTAATCTAACGCAAGCTACAGGCAGTGGCCACGTTCTGTCACAACACCAAACTTCAAAGTTCCTCCCGCCTACTAAAGTATGTTATTCGACGAATATGATTCGATGTGAGGAAATATAGTGACAGCTAATTGACAGGCACAGCAAATATTATGGGTTGGCAAACCGAATACAGTAACATCTCGTCCTGAGGACCGAAGTAAAAAACATAGCAAAAACATTACACATTTCGAATTCTGACTTTGCTTTATTGAATTCCAAACTACACAGTATTTATAACTCTTTGCTCTTACATAACGTATTTCATATGGGAGAAAACTTTTCAAGGAATAAACTACAAAAACTAATGAGAAATGAAAACATACTTAGAATGCTGTATAGTACGACTGTGAACTCGTTTTCAGGTGATGTGTTCCGTTCTTGTCCGAGTCATTTTTATTCTTTGTCACAAGTTGAAGCCTTCAGATTCGACACCTGAATGTGAGAACAAATAGACAACAGTCAGTCAAATGAGCCACAACAAAATGGTTCATGGGTAGTAAGAAAGTAATGTATAGTTTTCGCTCTAGTCATTCTCGCTCCCGTGCCATTCCTCTCTTGCTGTTTTGTACTTACCTGTTTAGAAATAGGTCTTGCAGAATGCCAGTACAATTTCGTTTATGCGATTCACGAGGTCTTCAAACGTATTCGTCTGAAAGACATTTTCCTCTTTTCCGTTGGCGATTTGAACTAGCTCTGATCTCTCGACATCATGTCCAACACCAATAGCTATGATCTTAAGGTCTGGTACTTGAGTCTTAAAGATAAGAGTTTCAACGTTGTTATGACAACGGTACTGAGAGAAAACAAACAATACGTGTGCAGGACCAATCAGAGGGCTTGTTGTATCGACTATCAAAAATAAGCCAATCATGACTCACCAACAGTCGTTCAAGAACAAGTGGGTATGACTTGGATTTTTTCCTGCTTGTTCTTCCATCTGTCAAGACCAGCAACACGTGAGCTACTGATCTCCTGGCTCCAGGTCCTTTAAACAGTTCGTCACCAGCCTTTTCCATTCCCAGGTCTGTTCTAGTTGCACCAGGTTTGAAGGAGATCGCATGAATAGCCTTGAAAAAAAGGTCAAACGTGGGATTATAAATTACCGTCCAATCACAGCACTGCGTGACCACGTGCTATCATGTTTAATGAATACTTAGAAAGCAACGCTACTTAAAAGTGCCTATTTATCGGGCATTCTGTGATTAAGGATATGTTGAAAATGTAGGTACTTAATGACGTCACTAGCTCTATGGGAATTAGCGCTGGTTCATGAGCCCGCCATCAAGTTACTCTTGACAAAGGGAGGCGTCGCGATTGAATAAGAACACGAGCACAGAATAGAGAAAAATGTCATTTAAATTTGATTCAGTATGTCACATCTAGAAAGACAATACGACTGTAATTTACCTTTGCTAGTACTTTGGGGTCATAATTGTCTGTACTGCCAAAATTCCACATAAGATCGGCTTTGTGGTTATATCTCACTACTCCAACGTGTGTCTCGAATTTTCCCACATGAAAGTGCTTAGCAAGTTTCTCCAGGAAGGTTTTGACTTTTTCGAAGTTTCCACGACCAACACTCGAAGATGAGTCGACCACAATCCCGGCATCCATTGCTCGCGCACACTGGCCTTAAGAAAGAAACTTGGTTCCACTGAATAGTCCCTTTTCTCATCCCCATGAAAACCGCTGTGATCTTTGATCACGGATTCATTTGTACAGGTTTAGCTTCGTTTAAGAATAAAGAATTTCTAAATACCAACGGCAGTGCGAAGAAGGTACAACTTGAACAACACAACATTTTAAATTCCACGGACTTCCACAAGTATCTACTATGAATAACTTACTTATAAACGAGGCTAAATGAGTCTGTGGTCATTAAGAACAGCGGTTTTATGAAATGCGAAGAGGACTGTTGATACCCGATTGGTCCATCCCTTTTAGTTCCAGACTCCTTATCATTCCAGCCGGTGTTAGATTGCATTGGAATATTAAAGGCCATTTTATACTCACCTGGACACTCATTTTTACGGCATGACGCAACATCTACAGATGGACCAAGTTCTTTACATGATTTGCCATTTCCCTTTGGTGTGGGGTTATTACACGCTCTCTCTCGGATTTTCTCTCCTAAACCACATGTTTTACTGCACGCTGACCAGTCCGACCATTTGGAGTAACCGCCATCAACATCCGGGCTTTGAGGTTCTGGAGCTAATGGCATGCATGGATTCATTAATATAAATATTACTTCTTCTTTCCCAGTGCTTCCTCTGTCAGGATAATCAAAGAAACACTGGAAACGATGGTCCTAATGATTCAATTAATAACGACTTGAAACTAATTGTTGCATTAGGCAGGGAGGTGTGATGTGCTGCCTTAGATCAATGTAATAATTAAATCATGGTATATTGTACCAAAGCTATACTTACTGTTATCGGTCAAGCGATAGACGTAGTTAGTGCTTTCTCCACCTACACAATCAGTTAAAGGATCTTGTTTGACGCATGCGTAAGGTTTATGAAGCTGCTGAATACAGTTGTTTGAAGGCCCATCTTTACTGAACAGAATTTCTGCATTAGGGCCACCCCAACATTCTCCATAAAACTGAAGTCCAAATACTTTGTAGCCTTTAGCTCTGGCCTTCTCTGCACACCTGCAGGCTAGACTGCAGGACAGAAAAAAGGTCATGTAATTTAAGGATAAACCAATCACAGTTTACTTTCAATGTCATGTGACAAACCTGTGCTGAGAGGCCGCCCACTTGTGCCAGTCAAGAACGTGACCATCATTGGCAGGACTATATACGTCACGATCATTCAGGAGTAAATCAGGGAGAGGTCTGGGGGAGAGAGAATCGTGAAAGCAACCAACTTTGACCCATCTTCTTTGGCACTTAGTGAATGGCTTTGGGTCGACCGCTGTGCAATAAACACAAAATGATCAGACAGTTATTGGATGAAAACAGGTGAATACTGTACAGTGTTGACTCCAGTAAAGGTATTGTGCAGATATGCACTGAAAATGAGTTTAGATATAAAACAGCTTGAAATGAAACGAAAGATTATGGATTGATCAGAATTGCGTCATTTGAATGGTAATTGCGTCATTTGAATGAATGGTAAGTGCGCCTCACTCAGCCGTCTCTCCTCTTAACTACATTGTCCAATGTAACGTGTGTAACTGACATGGCTGGCATCTGCTGTTTGTATTTTGTCACTCGTGTGTCCATTGAATGAAAACGTTCAATTTGCTTGCATTGTGTTCAGTAAAACTGATCATTTCCAGCTTACAACGTCACGGCAAAACTTCATTTTCATGGTTTTCAAATTCACTGTTCATTTTTAAGAAGAACTTCAGTATGTACTTTACAACCGTGTTGTTGTGTAGTTATGTTTTTCTAAGGTTTATAAAAATAACCAGAACAAAGAATGACAATAGACGTAAAAGTAACTAATTTGTAGTCTAAACTATGCGGGAACTTCGCGTCCCGTTGGCACCTTAATTTTTAAAAGGAAACTTTTTGGGAAAATCTATGTGAAATTCACGCGAGATGGGAATTGATATTGGATATGTTCTAATTCAAGCTGTATTAGTTTTTTTCAATACTTGTAAAACGTTAAAATGTTCTTACCAAAGGTGTGATGAGAATAAACCAAAACTAACGCCAAAGCAAGAATCTTCATCTTTAGTTTCTGAGAAAAGGAAAGAAAACTATACAAAATCAGAAATCTACTAAAAGTTTTTTAATAATTAACAGGGTATTTCTTTTAAGTACAGGTATTCTGAAGTAGAGAAAATTTGGCAAAGAACTGGTATGTGCATGATTAAACTTGCTGATTTCTTGAAATCTGGTAGAAGTACAATCATTCATACAACAAATGAACCGAAAAAAGAGAGACGCGGAAAAAAATAACTTTAATGAAATACAGTAAATTTAATGAACAGAATATATATATATTTGATTATCAGTGAGACCCCAGGGTACATGGAAATTCCATATACCCTGGAATAACCTGCTTAAGAGGACATAATAAGTTCGTTTCTGAACTGAAGTAAGACCTAAAAGGTACATGGGGAACTTTCCATGTACCATGGACTACGACATGGTGAGAAAGTGTATTTTTGACTGGCGGCAGTGAAAACCAAATTCCAACGGGAAGCTTGCAACTACCACGTTCGCAGAACATTGAGAATCGCAGTAACTTGTACGTGACTTCAAACAACTACAAACACAGGCTTGAGCGGATATATGTTAACTCGTTCCGCTATTCGTGGATATATAATTCTAAACTTCGACTGAACTGTCTTTGTAAGCTGAAACAAAAGAGCGCTTGACTTGATAGCAAAACATTTCTACGTAAAAAAGCTGAATAAAAAAACTACTACCTTTACCAATGTTCGTATACAGATATATGAATAACTCGTCGAAATGTCCATACAACTTGCCATGTTCTTCTTTTTGAAGTCTTCTTCGTATTAGGAGAGTGACAAAAACAAACAAGCGAACTAGTTTGAAGAACAGCAATGATCTCTTGATCGAATATTAACAGTTGAATTTACCGCTGTTTTTGGTTGAACCAATAAAATTCAAATACACAAGCACGTGAGCATGCGCAGATTTAGTGTTATTGATAACGAATCCCGCGCAGGATTAGACGTTTTTGCTTTTAACGAACATTTTCAATATCGTGCAGATTAGAACAATAGAACGATGATATTTAAATATCCCCCTTGGCTGCATCTTATGCAAGTGAAACTACCAAAATGGCACAGCTTGCAAAAGCAAATCCTTGTCAATCGTTAAGTTTATCATTTCGGTTAATGATACGACAATGTGAAAATACGCGCTACCAAAAGATAGTAATGTTCTCATGAAGAGATCAACCGAAACCGAGCAAATTTAAAACTCCAACTGAAGAATGGCATTTACATGTGCTATAATTACGACCATTCCACAGTCCCACACTTGTCTAGAGATTCTCCACAAGATATTGACGAGCGCTTTCCTCATCGTCCCTACAGTGGCATCACAACCGTAGATAGATGTACTCAGCCAACCATAGTCAAGTCAGTACAGTGAGCTCAAGCGTACATCCTGGACTACATTATTGGTTTGAAAGCTTAATTATTTGATCTTAGTTTTTATTAATAAATTGGAAGACTACAGAATTCACAATCAATTACTACCGAAATTCTGAATCTAATCGACTGTCTCTTCACACATTCTCTAGTTAAGCCCCCCGAATTTGCAGACCGTTATTTTGGCGCGCATTTACTATTTTATGTGACGTCACCTAAACAGTTGCCTAAATTACATAAATTTATCTAACTATTCAACAGTGTGACTAAAACCACTCTATTAAACTTAGACCGTTTACAGCGTCGCTTGACAACGGTTGTCAAGTGTGAACTGGAGTACGACTACGATCAAGATAATACTGAAAGACTGATAAATTATCCAACAAAATCTTAGTTACTTTGTTGTTAAACGCAACAATATTATTGGCTTTGAGTTAGCTACTCAAGCATGTACTTCAAATGCCAAAAAAGTAATCTTTCACGCTTAACAAACCGCTAATAATTAGAGTAAATTTTAAAGCTTAACAAACCGCTTTTAAAAGCTTTCTAATTCCCTAAACATTTTTTGTAATCTGGTGACTGCCAACTAATTTACATATTCCGATTACAGAGCTCAAGTATGCAGTTTAAGAATCGTTTTAGAGTAGTTTTAAGGCAAACCTTTTCACTAGATTTAAAGAGTACTATAGAATGGCAAATGATCACTATCAGTTAATATTTTCACTGAATTCCACAAACATTTAGTGAGGTTTTTCAGATTGTTAAAGCTACTTATCGGAGTGATTTTAACCAGAACTTTTCTTTAACTGTATTTTTCATCATGGAATGGGTGTTTCTAACGTCTCCTAATCAAAAGTTTGTTTACCTCTTTTATTACCTCAGTCTGCGATTTTAGAAGATCACCAGCTTTCCAGCTAACTTACTCAGTATATATATTATAAATATACAAATAGCCCAGTTCGGAAAATTTCATCTACTTGAGGTCTTACTTCAGAAGCGTACTTGTCTATCCATTACTTACCAGGTCATTGTTCAGGGTACATGGAAACTTCCAACGTACCTTTAGACTTGCACGGGCCAGTCCACGTATACCAAGTACCACTTTCTCAGTGAAAGCGTTCATGGAAATTCCCATGTTCCCAAAGGCAAAGGATGAATTCAGTTGTTAGTTTTTAGACCGGATTCTAATAATACGTTCATTGTGATAATATCTTGCTATTTTATCTGTAGTGGTTAATATTGTTGATGCGAAAATTTTAAAAATTGCCATGCACTATGGCAGAATTAACTATTGTGAATACAAAAAGTGTGTCAGCTTCTGCATATTGGTAAAGGGGTCATTGGTAAATGCTAAATCACACCATTAATACAGGAAATTTTTTTTAATTTCCGAAAAATGGGAAAATGCTACTAAACTCAGTAGTTGGACATAAGATTATCCCAGAAAAATGGAATAAATGTTCAAGGAATATGGGATATTCATCATGTGCCATTATTGATTTTGGAAGCATTTTTCCAATTTGTTCCCAATTTGGGAAACGAAAAACTTTCCTGTGTAATGTTGTATACACTTTTATGCATGATTAAATGAAGAAAAGGATTTTCTTTACCAATATAATAGCAATTTGGTGATAAACGTTCAAAGTATCAAATTCGTACCACTGATTTGGTAACGATCACGACATTTTAGAAAACAAATTCTACTTCAGAATATCTGTACTTAAAAAATACCCTTTTAATTTTACATTTAACTAGTTTTCTGAGCAGAAAAGATCCAGAAAATGTATACTTAATTAATAATGTTGAATGCCATCCATCTCGATATAATTCCCGTTTTTCTGTCCGATTTCGTTTTCTTTTCTTTTCTTTTCTTTTCTTTTTTTCTTTTTTCTTCCAAGGATTGCACGTCTCCAGCCACGTAAAACTAATAAATCCATCATTAAAAAGATAACAAAAAGATGAAAAAAGCAAGCAAGAAACAAGTAATAAGAACAGCTTACCTTTCAGCGTAGAATCAAAATGTAAACTGTGAGCTAAGTGAACAAGCTGGATGTTCTTATAAAGGCTGTCACAACCAATGAAGAGCTGGAAGTAATTTTTTTCTAAAGTTTGTTTGCTTTGCGAAATAATACAATCCAAACAAAACCCTTTGTACACAGTCATTGCTGTCATAATCAGTACTAACTCAGCATTGTTTGCAAAGGATAAAACAGAAAAATACATCGAAACTTTTCCTTTTATTCATATATACTTGTATCGCTTTTTGAACAAAAAATTGTTGCGCCAAAATCTTCTTGCAATCGATTTGGGTGATGGTTTGTTCTTAGACATGTCTGTAAAAGGTATCGCATCAATTCTTCGTGGGAGCTTAATTATCATCATTTTATTAACGAAAATAAGCCTATTTTACTCTAATTTGAAGTCTTTCAAACAACATAAATTCAAGTCTGAAACGAATATCAAACATGTTTGAGCACATTTCAAAAAATTATTAGAAAGAGTTAGTAAGGTTTGTAAATTGATTTAACTGAGAATTAAAAACTCGTAATCCTTTTAGATGAGTAGAGACGAGAGCAGGAAGCAGTTTTACATATTTGTTTAAGAACAATTTGTAACTGATAAGGTTTGTTTTTCACAGCTGTGTGCGATCAATTGCTACAGAGTTCCTGGTCGGCTTCTGTAAGAACCACCCATTTCAACCGAACAATTTTCATCAACATCTGGTGAATAAAACTGCTAGTAAAACCGTTACAGTAGAACTAAGTAGTGTGATGTTCCATGGAAAAACGCGCACAATTGTTACCGATGTTACTTGTGTTTCGACCTTCAGCCAATCAGAACGCGTGTATTGACTATCTCGTAGATTTGATCTCTTTTGTCTTCCATACGAACGATACGGCTGGAATATCAAAGAAAACTGAAAAAATGACGCTGTTACAAAACCAAACTCTTCTCGCTACCAACTAAGAAACACTTTATGTTTACTCCTACAAAAAAAAAATAAAAAGATTTTAATGATCAAAAAATTAAAGTTTAAATTAGGATTTTTATTTTCATTTTTTTCCCTGTATTTGCTCGGCTGTCATGATAATAGTTGTGTCGAGTGTCTCGTTTTCTTTTCTAGGAAATGACTCCACGCACCGCGACTAATCGGCCAATATTAACCCTAATTAGATTGTTTATTTTAATTGTTTCTTCCCGTGATCATGTTCTATATTTGTTCATCTTATCTTAGTGTCTTTGTAAGAGCAGTACGTGTTATTTTATTTTGTGGAGGCGTTTGAATTCGTCTCCTGCGCAGCCGTTGTTAAAGCCTCATTACTGACTCACAAATTTTTACGTAAATTAAACTCGTAATTAATTTCTTCCACAAGCATAATAGTTACTATAGCAACTTCATTTTGTTCGCAGCTTCGGTATTGCACATTCTACCTATTCGAAAAATGGCGCTTCTAATTTACATATTTTCTAAATTTAATGCCTCAAGAGAATTAAAATATGTCATTGGAAAGAAGAAGATATAAAGAAGGGTTTTGTGAAAAAAGATGTACGAAAAAATTATCATCTTAGAAGTTACTGCAGTGTAAACTTTGTAAATGACACCAAAATGAGGCTAGTCAGTAATGATCAGCAATATCTAGTACATGTCTCTGTAAATTCATTCCGTAATATCTTCAAAGAAAAAATGCCACGGTAATGAATCTTTTCCTGTTCACTTACCTTTGTATGCTTTTTCAGATAAGGTAATATAATGACAAAAACTTTAATCAAAGGCATTCAAATAGAAAAGTGAAGAATCGCCATTTTTCGAATAGGTCTATTGTACATGCAACCTCTCTCGGTGAATACATTAATTGCAATTAAAAAGGACCGACGTCCCTTGCGGTCTTGGCTCGCTGTTTGTCTTTCTTGACAATGTTTTTTGAAATAAGTCATTTCCCAACAGATTTAAGTCTACGCGCCTTTACCTTGAGGATGGTATATTTCTTTTAAAGATATATTAGTTCGGATATAACAAAAAAGAAACCAAACTGTGAAGATTAAAAGATAAATAAGCACAGAGACGAAGATAGTGATCTTTAAATTTAAAAAGTGGGAAAAAATTTCTTAAAAAAGCCTTAATTAAGGCTGTAGTTGGACTCGAGATTAGCCGAATGACCTCTGATTGTCAAGATGATGTAGTGGATTTTCAGTCACACTAAGGACAGTGTCACGGGATGAGGCAACCATCTTGTTTTTGCTAGGATAAATCAATTGAAGGCTTTGTAAAGAATTTCGATAACTCAAAGCGTAATGTCATCTATCTTAAACAAAAATGTTTGTAATTAACAAAATTAAGTACAAAAAATACCCAAAGTAGTAGATAAATTGGGGACATTAAAGAAAGTAGACAAAGTAGACTCCGACGAAGGGCGAAAGCTCGAAACGTCAGTAAAGTTAAGTATATTTTTCTTTTTTTCACGGTGTTACAGATTCCCTTTTATTGGTTAGAGATATAATGGGTGACTGTTTTAAAACACCACTGCGGGACAGAGAAAAACACCGCGAAGCATCATCTTTAAATCCATGATGATACTCGGTGCTTACTACTACTGTCCTTGTTTTTACGAGGGTAGCACTAAATAGCCAGTGGCTAACAAACCTGTCGCCCTCGTTCCATGATCGAAATGGAATTTAGAAGTTGATTTTTGTGGAGGGAGGAAAACCGCAGAAAAACCATCGAAGCACAGGAGAGTAGTCCCTTGCAGATAGTCCTGGTTTTATCGTGAATAATTATACCCGTAACTTTTAAACACAAAACCTTCCCTCCAAGGCGACAGTAAAATGTTGATTACATGGCGTGTTTTCACTTTATGGAAATACAGTATTTCATCACATATTTTACCTTCCAAAATGATTTTCTTGGACATTAAACACACTTGAAAAAGGTGGCAAGTATAATCATTTATTTCTTTAACCTCCATTTAAGACCGAAAACTAGCTTGGTCGCCATCCGGTGACTTACCCCGCTAACTTTTTGCTCGCCAACACGAAATTCAGAGTCGCATTGGCGACCAACTGGTCCCAATTTAGGGCCCTATAAAAGGGTTGGGAAACAGTATCGTGTGAACTCATTTTCTGTGCCATGGATCGATTAATCAGCTACGTCTCGAATGCTTGGCTCTTCTGGCCGAGTAAACAAACCGCCTTGGTTGTTTGGTTATCACTCCGGATAATGAGATACAAATGGCGAATCATTTTCCTGTTCGTAATGGCATACCGCCTTACGAACCGTTTCATGGCATTTTTCTTTACTTTCCTCGCTATTTTCGCTAATACGGCTCCCATGGCGTTAGAACGTGACACAGGCGTCACAACAATAAGACGTGTGTATAAAAAACTCTTAAATTTTATAAAAATTTCGGCAAAAAAGAGTTTTATTCACAGCCACATACATTTAGTGTTATAAACCAACACTAAGCCGATTTTGGGCTCCCTGTGGAAATATGAATCATGCAGCCACGACCGAAAGTGGTTCTGGGAAGACAAATGAACGCACGTGATTATGACAAGGCCTACACTAAGAGAACTGAGGGAGATGAAATGGGATTTGCATATATTATTGCGATGAATGAATGGGATTAGATAGAAATGAGATTTAGTCGCCGACAAATGGGAAATGAAGTCGTTAGGATGGGATTTCTCCTACTTTGATCGCAGGGACTTGGATTTTGAAAAGCTTAACGTTGAGAGAGATGGGATTAGGAACCTGTAAGTTTATTTATCTTCCAGTTGCATTAAGGTGGGTCGCAGTTGATCGTTTGAAATCTACAGCAAGATACTTATAATAAATCTCGTGATGAATGAAAAAAGTTTCACTTTTCATTTATGGGACCCAAAAGTCGATTTTTATACGATTGCCATATCATCCAGGTCCAGGCGCTTGATTACTAGAATGAAAGAGTATTGATAACAATTAAGAGTAATCAATAATTTAACGCATCGATTTTATCGAACCCTAAAACACCATCTAAGCTGATCTAAGTAAGAGCATGGCCAACTCACAGATCGAATTGGAATTTAGCGTGTAGCTGGAATCAAGGAAGACACCCAACAACAAACTCTACTTAATATATGAAATGCCGAGAATCGAACAAATGAATTGTCTTCTTTTAGATCAGCCTTTTGCATGAATATTGATCGTTTATCATGGTAAGAGCACTTCAAGAAAGCTATAAAAACTATTCCTAGAACCGTTCATATCTCTGCAGAGACCCTAGTGAGTTTGTGACAAGGAGCGCAGAATACTTCGTGACAACTTTTCTACTTCTATGGCAACTGCTTCTATTTCTGACCTACTTTAATAGAGTTTTATCATCCTTCTAGAGTGACTTGAGACTAAATGTCAGCTTTAAAGTTTCCAATTATCTTTGAAACAACCTTCTACCTCGTCAGTGTCTAGTTTTCATTTGAATACTACCGATCTTCTGTCTTATCTTCATTAGTTCATTCAGAACACTAAGACACAGGAAACCCTTGAAGAACTTGAAGATCTTATTCTAAAAGCAGTATAAATAAGCTTCTACATCCTCCAAACCTCCTGTCAGCTTCTGCCTTCTGCTTTAACAAAAGGCTTTTAAGGCGGACCTAAACAGCTTGAATGTATTCGGTTTTTGATCTACAATTTTAACTGGAGTGTTTTCAGTGAGTTCTTAGAACTCTCAGATCCTCAATCTCAACTTCTCAAGTGCTCTGACAAAAGCAATACTCGTATAAATATCAAAGTCTCGAACAGTAGAGAGAACATATCAAAGAACGAACTCACAAGTCCACCCGAGACTGATCAGAGATAGCTGAACAGTGTTACAAGACAACTGAAAGCCATGAGAAATTCTTCATTACCCGGCAAAGGCAACTGTTTATTTCCAGTACCATATTTCGTCCAAGTCTCGTCCTACGAAAAGTATACTCTTGCCGTGAGTTCAGTCTTGAACGCAGTAACGTCTGTCCCAGCAATTGTGGGCAATGCACTCATCTTGGTTGTTTTACTCTGGAAACAACAGCTACGAACAAACCCCAACATACTTCTTGGAAGTTTGGCGATCACAGACCTTCTGGTTGGAATATTAGTGCAGCCAGTATTTGTATTAGTCAACAGCCAGTTCCTACTCTTTCATACATCGAATTGTGCGGCGTTTGTGGTGTACGATGTTGCTCAGTTCTTATGTGGACTTTGTTCATCGTATATCTCTATTCTTGTTACGACTGACCGATGTCTTTCAGTGTCTCAGCCATACAGGTATCCAATAATAGTCACCAAGACACGAATAACTGTTGCTGTATCCTTGGTATGGCTGATATGGACTTCCTTAACGGTGTCGAGACTTTCTATTCGTCGTGGCAGACAACGCTTTGGCTTGCTTTTAATCATCTCGTTCTTCATCTCTTTCCTCGTGGTAGCTGTCCTCTACATCAAGATGTTACGCATCGCCAAACGACATCGGAATCAAATCAGTGCTCAAAACCGTCAGCTTGCAAAGCGACAAAGACGAGAAAACAAAGCCTTGAAAACTGCCATGTACATCATTGGTGCTTACATCATTTGCTACTTTCCATACATAGTTGGCCGTTTATTCTATGTGTTTAACAGACACCCTCTGAATCCACGTTATATAACAATGTTATGGTGTAAGACACCCTTGTACATTAACTCTAGTTTAAACCCCTTTATTCTATTCTGGCGTGTTAGAGGCGTTCGAAAGGCGCTGCTGGAAACGCTAAGGCTTCGTTGAATCTCGTAAAAATAAAAATAGTGTAAGATGTTATTCCTCATTACTCTTGTTCTGTTGGTGATTAATAGCTTTGACTTGTTTTATTTTAACATCTCAGGTACTTATGGCGTTCCCCAAGGGTCAGTATTGGTCCGCCCTTTCCGCTATAAATTAAATAACTTCCAGAAACTAAATTACCCAAATTATTCATCATATTTCGAAAGGTTAATTTTTCTTCTTTCGCACAAGAAGGGTTTAAGGAAAATGTAGTTTTTGATCCCCACTGAATTGGACTAAGGTTGTGTAAGTGATATCCATGAGCTTTTAACTTTTTCTATATTGTTGAATACTAATTTCTAAAATCCTAGTTTATTCCTCGATATGTAACCCTCAAAATCTTATGCTTGCGTGTTTGTTCTTATTACTTTTCTTCCGTCGTAAAAAACACTTTTAAGTGGTTACTTAGCAACTGCAATGACGTCACCAAGACAGGCGCGCTGGGTTTCATGGGACATTTATTGATAGGATTTAGCCAGCTGAGCGAACAACTAGCTGCGCAAAGCATTGTTGGACAAAAGCTCCAGCTCTCAATCTTTCCTTTCAAAATCATTTCTCGTGTGGTTTTTGGAAAACACAAAGATAAAATTTCACTCCTTTAATACTTTTGGACTTTTCTAGGCCTCAAAATACATCGGATTAAATTTCCAATTGTTTTCAGGTTGAAAATCGTGCTTCAACATAGGGCCGACCATGAAAAATCCCAACGGACTGCGATTGGTTAGAGAATTTATTTCCGCTCAGCTGAAAACAAAAACAAAAAACAAAAAAGAATAAAATTAGTTGATTTTGGCATGCAGTTTCAAAAACTTGAAAAGAGGTTCATCTAAAAAACTTGGTAAAAGGAAAGATTTTTGAAGTGCAAACAACGGGAAATGAAGCTTTTCAGAAAGCTTGCCAAAGCAAGGAAATGTGTGCCATAAAAGCAAGTCATTTGTTTACTTTACAGATACTAGTTTTGATTTGAAAGTAAAATTTGTAAAGCCTGTTCCGATTCGATTTGACATTTGCCGGCATTGACATTTGCCATTCCATTAACCAGTAAAACAGACTGAATGAAAGATCGCAGAGTAGTTCTTTACAAACTAAGTGTGGCGTAGCTATAAAAAAGTTGGTATTGAAAATGGATTAATGACAAGATGAGCGGGAAATGATTAACAACAATTAAATGAAATAAATTAAAGACGAAAACTCATTTTCGGATTTTGATATTAGCTGCTAATAACAGCCACTACTGAGATCAATCTTGAGAAATTGTCCTTTAACGGCATAGTGCAGGAAATTATAATGAATACAAATGCCACAATTGTATTCCTTAATACTTCAGCCACTAGAATACACATCTGGCCGTCAGTATCTAGCATCTTAATGACGATTGAAAGAGACTTAGCTGTTGAGATAACTACTTTCTTGGTGAGGTAAGTTTCGATTCCTTTCTTGCATAACATTATCTAACCAGAATGACTCTACTTTGATGACTCTGCTTTATGTACTTCGAGCGATCATTTCCGTTTCACATAGTGGAGTTTCAAAAACAATCAAAGCGTTAAGCAAACATGTTATCATGAACACTGCACGGGCGTGAGAATATGAACATAAAACACGACATCTCATTAACACCATATTAATAAAAGCAAAATCATATTTGCACAACTTGCCGACTCATCTCTACTTTAAACGACTTTGAGTCATAGTCAAAGCTTAGTGTACCTGATGCTACTGTTGGAACATGGGTGTGATACTTTATCTACCTTTTCTAGTATTTCTATCCAATATCTTATTTCAACTTCCAGTGGAAGGCAAAACTCAGGGAAATCGAGTCTTAACTGTGGAAAGAGTAAGTAAAGAAACACAACTTTGATGGCCAAGAACGCGTTCCATGTACCTGTTTAACTTGGTGCTTAACGACCGACCCTATTTTTTGTTTTCGTAGCTTTTTGTCTTTGCTTTTTATTATATTTTTCCCAAAATAGGTAGAACCGAATCGGAGCCGTCTTAATTCAGTCAGAATCAAGACAAGTGACTAATGAAAGAAACCAATAATCAGGAAAATATCCTTGCAAATGATTACTCATTAACTTTGCTTTTTTTACTCTTAAGTTTGTCAGAGATGCAGAACAATTCGAGCCCTCTTTAGACGGTGGAAGTGGTGATTGTACTGGATGTGTGTGTGTTAATGGTACGGACGGTAAAGACGGTAAGGATGGCAAAGATGGTCAGAGTATTGAAGGCCCTAGAGGACCTCCGGGACCCCCCGGGTTGAACGGTACTCGTGGGGTAGATGGACGAGACGGAATCGATGGGAAACAAGGACCACGAGGAGAGAAGGCGAGTATTCTATCAGAAATGAGAAATTTGGCTAATTAAATGCTTGTTTCCATGGTGACATGCCATGCCATCTCCTTTGATTACCACAGGGTGACCAAGGAATACAAGGACCAATAGGCCCTAGCGGACCACCAGGAGTCTGTGACCAGATATTGGTAAGAATTCAACGAGCTCGTTTTTGCCGAGTTATTAGGGACCTTAAGCATCTGGGACGTAGACGTCCAGGACGTAGACCGGAATGTAATTATCTACGCTTGTGTGTAATGTGAATGTCTGAAAGCCGACCGTCGTGAAGCTAAAACCCCGTCCTGAACGTGAAATTTGCTCCGTTCACGTTCTAGAGAAAACGAGAGAAAACTCTTCACAAATCTTCGGTCTAAATTCAACGTCCTGGACGTCTACGTCCCAGATGCTTAAGGTCCCTACTAACCGTCGTCGTCAGTCTCTAAACAGTCTCTCGACCCAGTCCTTAGAAAAGCTGGCGTGACTAAGTGGTGTCAGGATTTTCAACAATTATCCAATTATCTTTTTTTTTTTTCCAGCTCGATAAAATTACCGACGAAATCGAAGGCGTGAAAAACCAGGTATGAACCCTATGTTGCGCGCGTACCACAATCTCCTCAGAGCCTGCGAGAAACTCGGCACTAATCAGGAGGAACGCAGGTTTTGGAGGGCAAGATTGCTCGTACCACCGCTTCACTGGCGCATGCGCAACTGGAGGAAAAGAGAGGGAAAAATTGCTATTCAGAAAAGTCGTTTCTTTTTCTGCCCAAGACAAAAAATGAAAAACATGTTACAACAGAGTATTTACTTTCTTAAAAGGTCAACAAGTTGCAGAAAACATTCAGTGACAAGCATGACATACTGGAAAACAAGGTAAGCGCAAGCGCAGTTTCTATTTCATTCTGAATTAATAAGCATACGTAATTATAGATCAGAGAACAACTTTAACGTGCTTTACTTCAACAGATTACTAGCAACGCAAACAGTTTGAACGTTTTGAAGAATGAAATCAATCTAGTAAAATCCAAGGCAAATCAAGATTTTTCGAAACTGTCCGCCACAATCAAGGTAACCTACTAGTGTTTTGTGGACAAACAATTACCCTGTGCTTTATTGCTGTTAAGTAAATATGTCGCAATACTGAAACCCGAGAGCACTCTGACAAAGAGTCGTACCTCACCAAACGCATTCAGTAAATGAAAAGTCTCGTGAATGACAAACTCAATTTATCTATTTATTTATTTATTTACTTATTTTACAAAAAGGCCGTCAACGCTAGTCGAATCCCAGGGCCTCCAGGACCTCAAGGACCCCAAGGAGAACAAGGACTACGTGGCCCAATGGGACCTAGAGGAGAAATGGGTCCTTCGGGTCCTCGTGGAGTACGTGGTCCTACAGGGCCAAGAGGTGCGGAAGGAAAAAGAGGACCACAGGGAGAAAGTGGAATAAGTGCCTTGAAGGGATGCAAACATAATAAAATCACAAGCCATGGTACCACGGGAAAAGTTGCTGTTATCGGAATTACAGGTCCTTCTACTGTAAGTGACAAATATACGACTGAACTAAAACTAGTATCACGGGATTAACTGGTGTGACAGGATTAACTGGTATGACAGGGACCGCGGAGCAAGGTGAAAAGTGGGAGGGCTGACAATTGAAAGTAATTGCACAATTACCGCGAAAAGCACAGGAGCCCCACAAAATGCCTGGCGTTTGAAATTAAAGAAAATACAGAGAATATAGCGGAATATAGACGGAAAAAAACTTGTTTCAAGTCTTTTTTTTATTTTAATTATTTTTCTTTTTAGCGCAAAAAGTGGGGGCGGGGGCGCAAAAAAGTGGTGGGGCCGCGGCCCTACCAGCCCCTCCCCCTCCGCGGTCCCTGTATGACAGGATTAACTAATATGACAGGATTAACTAGGGACTGGTCATAAAGTACAGGGGTGGGTGGGCTGGATAAAAAGAGGGGGTGGGCCATCATTTTCAAGCACAGCAAAAAGGATGGGTCAAGAGGAATCATGCAATACATTGGGGGTTACCATCAATTATTGTGCACCTGGTCAAGGGAGGGGCTACTTGTAATCATATCATGCATGGACTAAAGGGTGGGTCAGTACTGATTCATTCATTGGAAGTTTTGGTTTTTCCAGCCCCCCCCCCCGTACTTTATGATCGGTCACCTAGATGACAACATTAAATAGTGTAAGAGGATTAACTAGTACGACAGGTTTACGCAGCTACAGATGTGATGAGTCACGCCAGTAAGTGAA
This sequence comes from Stichodactyla mertensii, assembly GCA_011800005.2. NCBI lineage: Eukaryota > Metazoa > Cnidaria > Anthozoa > Actiniaria > Stichodactylidae > Stichodactyla > Stichodactyla mertensii. The sequence goes on along the minus strand of JAAAQI020012237.1, from coordinate 19,400 downwards.
CATCTGCACGCATACGCACTGTACAATCTATAAAGAAGTCATAAGTCTAATGCTTTTCGTTTCAGGGTCACGTGATTGTTGGAGCTACGTGTTCATCAGTAGGAACAACGGTCAATAAGCTAGTTCCTTCATCAACCACTCCCTACACATGTCAATGTACACGAATGAGTACCACGAGCTTCAGGGCAAATGATTTTGATGACGACGACGATGATGATTATGATGATGATGACAAGAGATCTCCCCGTAATAAAAATAAGTTTTGGTATCGTTCAAGCAGGCGCTGGCGGCGGCGACGCTATCAGAAACCAATCCCAAAGATAGCTTGTACAATACATTACTGGGAGTGCCCAGTAGAGTAGACCCTATACAATGTATGTTACTATGACAACCGTTCCAACTATACCACGTGAGCAATACTAGCAGGTCACGTGAATAACACCAGATTTATCGAGTTCATTTAACATGTAGACGACTGTAATGAATCTCATTGTCATTTTGTTCAATATGGTTCATCATAATAAATTGTTTCAGAAGACATTAGAAAAAATTGCAAGTTTGATTTCTGGCATAAGAAAGAAAAGATAAGCTCTTGTGCAGAAAAAAATGTCAAAGATTGTAATCCTGGGTTTTAGGATTTACATGTAAAGACAAACATTTTTAAATTAATGGCTTATCCCAAAAGAGTACCTAGATATTTCACAGACGAAATTTCTGCTGGATTAAGGACGAAGACTTGAAACAAAATCAGCAACGATTTGATTGGTATCAGTTGTTGCATTGTTACCATCTGACGTCATTTCACTCGATGAGGCCTGGGTGCTATTAGCGCTTGAGGAACGATTGCCTTGTTTTTCAGTCGTGTGTTCCGAGTTTATATCCCGGTATACACCAGATTCAAGCGATTGTTCTTTTGGGAGTGTATTTGGAGGCAACTGATTTGGAACTGGAACTTGTTGCCTTGGAAACTGTTGCCATGGAGCGGGTAACCATGGAGGGTGTAATGGAGGAGGTGGTGGTGGCATTGCACCATGATAAGGAGAAGGGGGGAATGGTGGAAAGCAGGGAGGAGGAAGCTGACTAATTTCCTGTGGGGGTGGGGGTAAGGGTGGATAGTTTGGTCCTTGTCCTGAAGTTTGGAAGGGTGGTAAGAAATTCCCTGGAGGGGGTGGGTAAGGTGGATAATGTGACGGAGGCCACTGTTGATTTCCATTATCGTTTTGTAGTACTTGTTGACTCCCTTCATTTTCCATCTCTTGTGTCATGCTTCCTTCTGTTGTTGCCCCACTGCTGCCGGAAGGATTTTCATCTGGCTGTGTGTACGATTTTGGCCTTTTCCTCCCCCTCCAGGGTTTATTTGGAACTGCTTGTTTGGATTCTTTGTTTGTTTCCTCGTAGTAAAACGAAGGAGGAGCGAATTCCTCAGATCTTTCCTCTCGTCTTTTCTTCATATAAGTATTTCTGATATCAGGTTGAGCTGAAAAAATAAGAACGGTTATATTGGTTTAAAAAAATTGTTCAAGTAAACAAGTAGAAAAAGAAAAAGAAAAAGAAAAAGAAAAAGAAAAAGAAAAAGAAAAAGAAAAAGAAAGGAAAAGCAAGACGAAAGGACGTAAGGAAAAAACAAAGGCAAACAAACAAACACATAACCAATATATATACCTATTTTATGTCGAGCCCATTCTGGTAACTGTGTCCTTCGAGTGGCTTTTATTTCCTCTTCGCTTTCCCTATCATTAGCATTCTCAACTGACTTCCCCACTCTGGTTTCAGAGTGTTCTTTTACTTCCTTTTCGTCTATATTATTTATTTCTTTTTCCTTTTTGTTTTCATTTTCTCCAGCGTTTTTATCTTCTGTCACGCGAGACACTTCCTCATCTCCCATAACTTCTCCTTCTTTCATTTTCTTCCTCGCACGAACTTTAGCAAGTCGTGCCTCTAACGCAGCTTTGCGTCTGTCTTTGATCTTTTCAATGCGTGAACGTTGGTCCAAAGTCTAGAAAACAGGGTAACATTAGGCGGATGTTCTTTCGACCGTTTTTCTAACAAAATAAGACCCATTTTTGTAACATTTTTCCCCATCAAACACTTTTATAAGAAATAACATAAGTACCTCTTCTCGAAGATTTTTTAGAGTTTCCATTTGTTTCTGTCGTTCTTCTTCAACCTTTGAGAATTGATAATACCCAACGCCATGATTTCGAACCTCTGTTTTGACCAAAAAAATCCAAATGATCAAAACTAATCCAAGATTATACAGATTTAATAACTACAGTTAAATTGGCTTCCTAGTTCTTATAAAAGGTAGGATTGAAAAACAAGCTGTCCTTGTCCAAGAAAACTTCAAAATAATCCAAAATCAACTCAGCTTACCATCAAATTGTATATTTTGGTAATGTACAGCTCCAACTGGTCTAGTTCTCATTTCTTCTTCTTCTTCTTCCCATTTCTTTCTCATTATTTCTCTTCTCATATCGTCAGATAATAAAGTTGGTGGACTGGAGCTGATCAGGAATTATTATTACACAACATATACCTCTACATGTACATTTGTGTACATAGTTTCATTTTAGAAAGATAATGAATTGAAAAATAGTAAAATAAATGAATGAAAAATAAAATAAAGAAACAAAAACCTTCTCTTTGGAAGTAGTTCTCTGTCCCTCTCTTGTAGTTCTTTCAAATCCTTTCCGAGACATTTTCGTGAACGGCCCAGTGAGTCAACATAATCAACCCTGTCAATCAATAAAGACTAACATTCAATATGTATAAACTAGACCATGTTATATGGCTCAGTACCATTTTAATCATTACCATTCTTCTTCTGGACATGATGGGGGCGGGGTAGGGGGACCAACGTCTTCACTATCTTTCTCATCACCATCCTGTTTTGTTACCTGCAATTAATGACAAAAGTAAGAATAATTTTGATTTGATATGTAGATCATCTTATTGAATACTGGAATTACATGTACAGTTCATCCTTCCAGGGCAGGGGGTGGAAAGGAAAGGAGGGGGGGGTGGAGTTGGGAGGGGAGAAGAATGAGGTCACAAAGAAACACATTTGTTAAGGGAAATTTCAAATGATGCAATACTCAAAAATGTATACTAGTACCCATGAACATCTCTGCAGCTCAATGGCTAGTTGAATTGGAATCTTTACCTTGTTATAAATCTTTTTATGAAAATCAACCAGAAATATTCCTTTGTCCATTTCAGTTTCTTCTTCATTTTCTGTAAAAATGGTATTAATATCTCTTGTTATAGATTCAAGGTATGAGAGGTTCAGCAATGGCCTGTTATGCTGCATACACTTTGACATTAACAAAAAATGCAATTATCAAAACTCAATAAAAACTCTGTCATTATCTTACATTGTTTGTCTAGTTCAATAAAGTGTTAAATACTTTGTATGGAAAAAACTATTTCATTACCTTCAATTTCACCTTTAGCCATTTTTTCATACAAAGCTGCTTTGGCCTCAAGCATTTGTCTGTAAAAAAATCAAATATTGACATCAGCAATAGAGCAAGACATAGACAATAATGGAATTATCTTCCTCTACAGGTATCTCACTGACATGTGTTGAGAATACGAGCTCCCTACGTCCCTCTCCCTCCCTCTCCTTCTCTCTTGCGCCTGCAACAGGAAGCCTAGAGAACAGAGGAAACAGGGAGAGATACATGTACCTACCTATGAGGCTCTAATGGAATATGGGCTCTAATAGTGTATAAGATGATAAAGTTGATGTACCTTGATTTCTGTAAAGTTTTTTCTTCTTCTGATGGACCATCATTGTCTTGTAGCTGTTGTGTTTTGGACGGTGATATTGTGGTGTTTTTTGTTTGCTTGCTCCAAACTGGTGGCCTCTGGCAAGTCAGGATATAGAAATAAATTTCCTTAAAATGTGACTTAAACATTCTATAACAAATAATCATTATTCATAATAATAATAATTGATAATTTTATCTATAAGCTACTTCTTTATCTTTACCTTCTTGCTGTCAGCTGTTTTGGTCTTTGCTGCACTTGAACCACTTTCCTTGCGAAATTGCTGCTCTTTGCGAAATAACTCCGCCTTCAAATCGACAATCTATAATTTCAAAACCTCCAATGAGCTCAAAATATCGTTATTATTTCCTAAAGTCCAAAGAAATAGGTAGTTTTGAATCAATTTACCGAAGTCTCGTCAACTTCAAACACTTTCTTGGTCGCCATTTTGTTTTGCTTGGATTAACCGCTGACCAGCTCTGAGGGTAAACACCGCATTGCATTATGGGTACAAGAGATTCTACCAGATTTGTCGTATGTATTTCTACTTTTATCTGTGAAGGAAAAAAAAAACATTTCATGATAAGTGCTTATCTTTTTGTGTGTAGTACGGGATATTTGAGGAAGGAGGGATGGGAGAGCGAGAGAAGAGCAAGTAAGGAGATGCAGTACTAAAAAAAAGCGCAAACCTTAGGGAATTATCATTATTTAACGGGGGGGAGAGGCGGGGAGGCCACTAAATGGTGGTAAAGCCCTGGAAAAAAGAAGAACCTCCCTTGACAAACGAAAAAGAAACGTGAACCTCCCTAACACAGCATGTAAAATAACATGATCCTCCCTAACTTTAAAACTAAATTATATTAAAATTAGCTTATTTTAAAACGATTTTTTTTTGCATCATTTCCCCTCCTCATATTACCTAATAAGTAACAATATAGAACATAAGTTTTAAAAAAACGTGGCCCTCCCCTAAATCCAGTCCGGAAAAATGTGACCCTCCCCAAACTTGAATAGGAAACTTGAATAGGACCCCTCAATTCTAGTGGCCCTCCCCCTCGTTAAATAATGATAACTCCCTTAGCAGCCTCCATTGAAGAGATATACGTCAATAAATGGAGATTAAAACAAATCCTAACAGCCAATACTTAAGTCTTTCCTGGTGCGTGGCGGATCAAGGAATTTGAATTATTGACAACCAATATTGCCCGCGCGGAAAGAGCACGAAATATTTCAAATTTTACGCTCTCAGAGATTCTATAATTCAGTAAGAGTAAGAAGGATGCACGAACAGCCATTGAAACCTCTCCTTCTCCTAGTGCCATTTCCGATTTTATATAACGTTACTATGGCAACTCCCTTGGCGAAGCCCTTAAAATGTAGACTTGTTACTATGGAAATCATCCTGTTTTGGCTACTTTAACGATCGAGCTAGACAATTTATATTAAGATTTAATGTTCTCACTTTGAAATACAAAACTGAAGTTGAAAGGTTTTGAATTCAATACCATTTTATCTTTTTGCCACGTATTGTACGTACGAACGAGAAGAGAAATGACCCCTGCTTGTACGCATGCGTGACTGGTTATTATTGTTATTAAAACACCGTATATCACTGGTATAACTCACTTTTTCTTGTTTGATGGAGTAATGTACAATTTCTATGGATTTCTTGATTGTTCGTTATGAGTGAAGTTAGAAGAAGAAGGAATGGAGCTCAGAACAACAACAAAAACCAAGATGTCAAGTCCAATGGTGATCAAGCCACAGGTTCCCACTTTACCTTTAGTGAGAAATACACTACACTACGATGTGTCATTGAAGTTGTATTTGGTCTAACGATCGCTGTGGTTGTGGGCTACAAATACGCTTTGTACATCAAAGAATTACACGAAAATGATATGTGGTTTTCCAATATCGGAGTAAGTATTGGTAAATGAAGGATAAACTACCAAAATTACGTACAATGAACGAAGACAAAGTAGTTTTTCATATATAGTGTTCAAATTTGGCTGATAATTGTCGTTGACTTTAATTTTTTTTAATTTGCTTCCCTTGATTTATAAATTTCACAGATTGTATTCACGATTTTCGTAGATTAAGTAGCGAAGGCTAAAGGAAATTAAGCTAGATTACCGATCTTAATTTAAAGCAGTCAGACTACTATAGACTAACAAAACACAGCTGGTTTAATTTATTTTTAACTCCCAGTCGTCGATCGGGTGGTTGTTTTGACCCACTGTTTTCTAAATTCAGCTACCAGTTAAATATGTATCTCGGCCATTCATTTGGGTTCTTGTTTTCCTTTCTCCACTTTCTAGTTAAGGGGAGTGATAGGGCTATTAACTTTCTATTCTGAGGGAATAAAGAAATGCAGAGCAGATGTTGTTAAGCTAACAGCTACAGTAATGATTCAAGCTGTTATTTGCTTAAAGATTTGAAGTCACAATGTTCCTGTCAGAGGCTGTTTTATGCCCTCATATATGTCTCAATAAATCTTACTTGATATTTTGCTACAGCCAGAAATAATTACTATGCTTGATTTAGATTGCTTAATTTATTTTCATGTGACTTTCACAGCTGTAATAACATGAGCTGATGATTTATATCATAGACGATTTTCTGTAGAATTTTTTGCAGCAAGTGTTATCAATTTACTCAGCCTAAGTATTAACATTTTCTTTTACAGTGTTGGTTTTCTCTTGTGCTTTATACTGAATACATTTATAGATGTTTATATCATCAAGTGATTTGTTGGTTGCCATGGTAACATGAAATGAATTGCCATTGCACTTTGTTTGCATTTTGTTTTACAGCAAATAGAAAGAGAAATTTCCTTCCGTACAGAATCTGGCTTGTACTTTTCATATTACAAACAGCTAGTCTTGGCACCAACCATATCACAAGGTATCAAAATTAAGTGAAAAAAATTAAATAATTTTGTGCATTGCAAAGCTACAAAAAATCTCATGATGAAATGTGATCATCCAGGTGAGTGAACTCTTGAGAAAGACTGTTGTTGGTGGCAACTGACATTGGGTCAATCTTCTTTTGTATTGAGACAACATTTCTTCAGTTATATATTGCAAAAAACTTTTATTTTTTTTAAAAAAGAAGTAAAGTGATAAGCAACCTTTTGCTTTACTGATACACATGATGATTCAGTGATCTGGGAAGCACAGGTGGCATAGCGGTGAGAGAGCTCGCCTCTCACCAATGCGACCTGGGTTCAAGCCATGCTGTGCTTGGTGTCGTGAGTTGTTTGTTGGTTCTCTCCTGTGCTTTGAGGGTTTTTCCCCGGGTTCTCCGGCTTTTCCTCCCTCTGTAAAAATCAACTTCTAAATTCCATTTGGAAATCAGTGGAAGAAGAGCCACTCTGTGGAATCCACTGCAAATTCCTATTTATTTATTTTATTTATTTATTATTATTTATCAAGGGTTTTGTGTTCAAATCTGCAGGCCTTTATGATATTACTCATGATAATGCCACAGAACATCTGAGAACCATCAATATTCTGCAACGATTCAATGTTTACCAAGAGATTATTCTGGCAATATTCTATAGACTTTTACCTCTTCAGGTTTGTATATTCACCACTCCCCACCCCCTCCCCTAACATGATATTTGTTATCTTCCCTGTGTGCCTGGGCTACCTATGGAAATTTACCAAAGGTAACCCACATCTACTTTTTTTTCAGGACACTTATGAATATGTATATTTCTACCTTGATACAATATTTAGTCTCCATGGAATGTACATGGTTGCTTTGCTTGTGTCGTCATGGATACTCAGTGGTTCATTCCTGGCTGGTCTCCTAGCAACCTGCTTTTATATTTTCAACAAGTTTGTAAATCAGTTTTAGAACCTTCTCATGTGATGTTATTGTGGCCATGCATGTTGGTGTACCTTAAACTAAGGATGTCTAACTAGGTCCTTTTGTTTGGAATACCAACATGGATGCCACATCTTTGTCTTTGAGAAGGAGTCAAAATTCTTTGTACATGTCTTTGGGTGATTTTATTCTATTTTAGATTATTTATATTAGACTTTTCTTCTCTTACTTTAATTTCCGAGGAATGACACAACACGGATCTCATTCACCATGCCACTTCGTGAAAGCTTTGGTTTTCCTTTCCTCTTCTCTCAAATTGCATTCATAACTTATTACCTGAAAAAAGATAATTCAAGAGCTGCTCAGGCAATCTGTGTTTTCTCAATATTCTGTTGCACGTTTTTCTTCACACTTGTCTGGCAGTTTGCACAGTTTATTTTGTTGCTCCAGAGTGTGGCTTTTTTTGGAGTTTATTCACTTGACTTTGCTCCAAAGAATAAGGTCAGTAAATCAAATCTAAATTACTACCCCTGCATCATCAACATCATCATCATGATACATTATCATCACCATCATTCACCATTCAACATCATCATAATCATCACCATCATCATGATGCATCATCATCATCACCATCATCACCACCATCATCATAATGATGCATTATCATCATCATCATCATTCATTATCACCAAAAAATATCATCATCCCTCCTTACCTCTAAGTTCACACCGTCATCACCAACATCGTTGCTATCTTAACCTCTGTCAGCCATCAGTTACAGCATCATCATCGTTGCCATACATCACTAGACAAGTACCATCGTTACATTGGATTCTTGTTTGATACATCAATATTCTTTTGATAATTCAATCCTTTTTATCTGATTGCAGATCAAGAATCTGTACTTGGCTGTCATATTTTCCCTAGTTAGTGTTTGTTTAATGATGTTTGTTAATGACATGATGCTGTGTTCACTGGCCTTGTCATTCTGTATTGGTGCTCTGTTACTAATGGTTTTCCAAGTAAGTCACTCTAAATCTTGTCCTAATCTACTTACATTAATGTAGCTTGGTTTAATTTAAAGTGTGTGGTTTTTTTTGTAGCCTGACAAAGCCTCAACTGGATCTTTTGCTTGGAGCTTGATCAAGCTATTGCTACACATTATATCAGTATTGGTTCTAATGGTAGTCATCAGTGCTGCCATCAAGGTATGAATGACAGACAAAATGACTGAAAGGCTGAATGAAGCAAATGAAAACAAAAGAGTAAAGTAAAGGAATAATACATTTATACGTAGACAAAGCACTTGATATTTAATGATGTCTCCTATGTACAAAGAAGTTTTAAATGCATGACTGGTTGAATGGATGAATGAATTTGAGTATTAACTAAAAAGATGGACGAATGGATGCATGAAGGGAGGATGAAAGAAGCTATGTACATCTAATAATGATCTTTCTTGCTCTAGTTTGTTATGCAGGTGGAATCCGATGAACATATTTTCAAATTTGTAAAAGCCAAATTTGGCTTTGATATTGGAAGGTAAAGGAGACAGATTGAGTATGCATCTACCGAGACTTTCAAATGGCTTCCGCGTCGTGATTGGATGGCTTGCGTTTTGTTATCAGTTGATTGGTTGATGGGAAGCCATTTGAAACCAAGGGCAAGAATAGTTTTAGATTCTCAAATTAAGCTTGGTGTTTTCACTCCTTTTGGGATGCGTGCGCATCATTAATGACGCGGTTAAGCCTGTGAATGATTACTGGTTGCTTTTTAGGGACTTCGATGGCTTGCTGTATTTGTGTGAACCTGCTTTTCAAATGCTTCCCCTGGATACATACTCCAGACTCACCTCAGGACTCGTCTTTCCTTGTTATGTCGTATCTCTGGTTATTTTGCTGCAGATTCTGGCATACACTGTCTATTGTAACTGGAGGTGAGTAGTCTGAGCAAGGATTCTTTTCAGTATAAACTTAACTCCGAAAAATGTTATTGAAAGAATGCGCGCAGTTCTGAGCGTCTAATCATTTTTAAAGACCCGAAATGAACAACAATTTTTCTTACAAACAGGTGTATTGACGTCTGTTTTAAAACAGTGCGTGAAAGTGTGGACTTAATTGTATGTCGTTTATTAGTTCCAGTAATAACGCAGAAGAAAAATCTGATGACCCTAAGTTACCAAAATCTTCTTCACCCTCGCTGAACCTAAACGACCAGCCAGAACTAGTTTACAGTACTATCCAGACTGTTCTCTTTGGTATCATGGCTGTATCAACCTTACGCTTCAAGTTCCTGTGGACACCTCACATGTGTATGTATGCGGCTGGTGTTTTCTGTCATCAAAACTTCTGGAGATTCTTGATGACTAAGATTGGCATTAAACCAGCTATCGTAAGTATACTGTACTAGTGATGCCATACACATTAATTATTCACTGGTTTCTTATTCTCGACGTTGAGGGGTATTTTACATAAATACAATATCTTGTTATCCTCTACTGCACATGGAATTGCCCCCTGAGAAATTAAAAACTATCTATCGTATTCATGCAAATGAGCTAAAACGAAATGCTTTGTGGGTCGTAAGAAAGCAGTGTGTGATTATAAGGCGCCCTTTTATAGCGCTTTCTCAGTTTCCTGTTCAGAATTAACAATATTTCCGACCCCGCCTATTTCTGTACAGTCTAGCGCACTTTCAAAAGAGATTTTGCACAAGTGGGAAAATACGGTCTTTCACAGTGTCTACTGAATTTACAGTAACTTGCCGCGGTTCTGTGTGCGTGCTGTAATTCATGTATTCGAGTTTCTACTCCTACTTTTTGGGCCATGCAGAATATTCTCGATGTGATGTACTTCACATTTGTTATTTTTGTCCACAGAGCAAAGTACTTGGCCATTCTGTGCCTGCAATTCTGATATCTTTATTGCTCAGCCTGGTAGGACTATATATCATGTTGTTTTTCCTTGTCCTTCATTGAGCAGCTTAGAGTTAATATGATTTCAAACATTATTTCCCAGCGTCTACCTGCTGCTCTTCAGGAACTTAACGAACTTAAGGAATTCCATGACCCTGATACAGTAGAACTGATGAACTGGATTAGGTAAGTCGAACGATTTGTTGATTGCAATTGGAAGACGTGCGGAAAACTGGTATTCAGAAACATGAAAAGCTATAGAGGTATTGCACGACCACGTGACGGCTGAATTCTTTCTCATGTAAAACGATTTTATTGTTTCTGCAATGCAACATGGCTGCCGTGCAAAATCTCTATTGGCTATTTCTGAGTGCTTTGACATATGATTCGTACAAAGTAAGCCTTTCTATAAAATACTTTTTATCATGTTTCTAGCCTGAGATTTGCTTGATTCTAGTTTCAATGATCAATTTCGCCTGTCGCAGCGCAAAATCTATTTGTAGAATTCTCTTGTAAATGATGTGTGTCTTCGTACTTGATTGACAGGGCAGAGACTCCTCCTGGATCATCCTTTACTGGTAGCATGCAGCTATTAGCAGGTGTCAAGCTATGTACAGACAGACACATCACTAACCACCCACACTATGAAAACAAGTTCCTCAGAGAAAGAACAAAACAGGTAAATTTTCTTGACAAATCGCTCTTGAGACCATTGAGTTAATACACTGTACGTTTTTGTATATATGTTTGTTTTTGCTCTCTCTGTTGCAGCGGGGTGCTCTGTTGCTATCTTAAAGCCTGTTTACTTGGCCGATTTTTTCTTCGATAACCATGCAGTGCGATTTTCGCTCATGCAATTCTAGATGCGATGTAAAATCGCACGTGTAAACTACCGGAAGATTGTAAGGCGGTTTTCTAAATTTACGTCGCCAATGAAATTACACGCACGATTTTTGATTGCAAGTGAATCGCAGCTAGAATCCAAGAAAAAATCGCCCGTGTAAACGCGCCTTTAGGCTGTTCTAGAATATGAATATTTCACTCGAACCGTGTGTCGGAATCGTCGATTTTCAGGTTTATCAAGTTTACGCTCGAAAAACTCCACAGGAAGTCAACTCCATTCTCAAGAAACACGGCGCAGACTACGTCATACTAGAGAACAGCATTTGCTACTCGCGCCAGCGTCCCGGCTGCAAACTCAAAGACATTTTAGACATGGATAATGGTCACGTGATTGAGGAAGGCAAACCAGAGCCAGGTCTGAAATTCACTGAAGTTCCTCGGTTTTGTGATGCGATTAAATACGATCATAAACATTTCGGTAAATACTTTAGGAAAGTCTTTGAGAACCGAACATTTTATTTGTACAAGGTGTTATGACAATGACGAGACTGCACTTGTTCACTGTTGCACTTGTGACTGGGAAGACTGACGCGTTTTTCTTGTGCAGTTATTGCGCAACTCTAGATTTAGTCAGATACTATTTCCACTGGTCAGATTAAATTAGAAAAACAAGCTCGATACTGCTATGTAAAACTAGTTTGAATTAACGTGAAATAAAAATAGCAATGAAACAGAACTGAGAATTAGCAGAGAAAGGAACCAGATGCGGGTCTAGGGGAGGGGTGCATTGGGTGCGCGACCCCCCCCCCCCCCCCCTCCCCCCCCCCTCCCCCCCCCTGCCCCCTTTCCCTCCCCCCTCCTTTCCCCCCTTCCCCCATTCCCCCCAATCCCGTGAAGAGCTACTTACAATAAATTATAGATTTAATATTATTTACTTTTTGTGTTCGATTCCCGGGGTGCAGTTCCCTCTCTGAGAATAGTCCAGCTATTAGTGATGTTAGAAACATAAACAAGGGTTCCATAGTGATCCCTCATTTCAACTCGCATATACGAGACCATGAACTAGTCGCACACTATATTCTTCTTTTTTTTTTTCTTTTTTTCTTTTTAATATAATCTTTCTTAATTTTCAAGTGTAAAGAAGAATTAAGAAAGAGGACAGAAAGAAAAAGAAGAAGAAGAAAAAAAGAAAAAAAAAATTACCGCGTTTCGTGGGATTCGAACTCGGCTCTGCCTCGATAATTAATTCAAAAAATACTGTGAACACACTAACCATACCCCCGAGACATTCCCTTGAAAGCTGAGGTGCAGTATGGATTTCCGAGCTTGACCGGCCATTAAGTGCCGTTCCGTCATCTTAGGGGTTAGAGAATCTTTGCCGAAGCATCAGGGGAGAGGCTGGCCGGCTCCCAGACCATATACGACCATATACGACCAACCCCTTGCTCATCGATTTGAAAGAGCAAAATAACCTAGTCTTTGCGGTGCATTGTTTTCGCGGGTATTGTTATGCTTATTCTCTGAACGCGATGGACGAGTGGTCTAATGCGCTGTGCTTTTCAAGAGAGTGAGTCAAACCCGTGGGGCTAGGTTAGTAGCTGGATGGGTGACCAATGTATGGCCATGCTCTTTTATTTTTTATTTTACGATTCCTGATTAAGAGGTCCTTGCCTTCACTCCCGAGGATGTAAATCAGACTTTTAATTTCTGTTTAAATTTTGTTTTGGAAACTGTGCGCCTTTGTGCGCCACTTCCTGTCCAAAGATTCCCTAGCTCCCAGACTCCTCGTAAATCATTGTCTGCGCAGTCCTGAGTCTGACAGCTGTTGTATCAGTGTATTTTATTGTTGTTTTTTGGTCAAAAGTTGATGATAATTCTACTGATATTTCAAGATTACAGCCAAGTATGATCCTCAATAATCGCTAAGAGTCTACCTTAAACTACTTGTTCTGTATATCGATAGCTCTGTCAGCATTTTTCATCTCATATTTAATAAGAAAGATAAATACTTCGAGTCGAGTTCAGATGAAGATTGAAGACAAAATGGCTGACGATAATAGTGACGATACAGAAATGGCTGAAGATAATGGTTATGTACCTGAATATAACAACCAATCCTGCTGTTTATCCATAACTAATGTCCCTAGTGCTGTGTTTGAAAACGAAGACTTAAAGGTGGGTTAATGAAAGCAAAGAAAATCAGCGTGAAAAGCTTTTATTTGTGGCATGCGTTGAATACCTGAACATTTGGTATTTGCTGTCATATCAGCAATAACAATATCATGCGTAATACATACGACCTCTTAATGACCTTTTCTAACCAAAGAATGAGCTAAATGCTTCTTGTTAAATAATATACTACTATTTTGATAGATAATTGTGTTCTATATTGACTAAATATCCCAAACAAAGAACTAGAATTATCCAAACATTGCTGTTTGTACTATGTTCTTGCCTTGAAAGAAGCGTGCATGTACAAATATTTGGTACCTTATCTGGTCTGATATTACTTACTTACCAGGTAGAGTTTCGTCAGCTGTTTTTGGCATTTGATGAAGCTGCTACAATATCATACTTGAAGAGCTTTCGTCGAGTTAGAGTGACATTTAGTAGCAGTCAGCTGGCCAGTGAGGCTAAGCTTGTTCTACATGGATGTAAATACAGAGGGTCTGAACTTGGTGTCTACTTTGTACAGGTAAAGACTGGCATAGCAGCAATATCTTAGGTCCAGTTCAGACGTCGAACTTTCCATGGGCCGAACTCATTGAATACAATGGATAATTAAGCAGTCTTCTTTGATGTAATTAGGTTTGGCTCATGGAAAGTTCGACGTCTGAACCGGGCCTTAGTCTCTTGAAGGTTGCAATTATTAGAATAGTTTAAATTTTGAAATGCACCAATAAAATGCAAGAATGGCATCTCAATGCTCATTTTTTCATTTAAAACAATTTCACATCTGTATGATACACCTGACAGTAAATCATACAAAAACCACCTCCATAGACTGTATTGCTAGTCTGTCACAGCAGTGCATTCCGAGAATATTATCTCAATTAAATAACACCAAACAAAAGACATGGTTTGTGGTTTTTTTTGTTCAGTGTTATTTAACTGAGATCAGTCCCAAAATGCACTGCTGTCAAGATTGTTGCTATAGTCTTTGGAGAAGAAAGTATGGGTATCTAATTTGTTTTAAACTTTATAACCAGACTAAATGGTACTTTGCTTTGTTTTTCATACTGTAATGTAAAATTTCTTTTCAATCAGAGTAATCCATGTTCCTCTGGAGGTGAATCTTCACAACTGAAACCTCCACCATTGACAAAACAGTTTCTGATATCTCCACCATCATCTCCTCCAGTTGGCTGGGAACAAACACACGAAGCAAGCCCTATTATCAATTATGATCTTCTTGCTGCTGTAGCCTCACTAGACAAAGCTGAACCTTATGAGCTGCACCCCCCTGACACCCATACTCCAAGTATTGTAGTTCATTTATGTGATGATGCAGAAGTCATGGATGAAGATGGAGAGAAAGCATTCCATCCATTGAAATGCTTACCCAGAGAACATGTGCAGACACGCCGACCAGATGCTAGCTAATCACCATGATAGATATTAATAGTACTGATTCATTAATGTATATTTATTAGAGTGTGTATATCATACTATTGAAGGTGATGAAAGCATGTGAATTTTAAATTTAAAGTTATGAGAAAACCATCATATTTGGAGAACTTTCTGGACTGGAATGGCTACCATTTGCAAGTGCAAGATTATTATATTGTTAGCCTATTTTCTTGAATTTGAACTATTTAGGTTCAAAAACTTAGCTTCTTATGCTGTACAATATGGAAAAAGTGCATAAGATTATACAGTATTGAAAAAGATGACATTTTCTGTAAATTAATTTATTTTGCATAGATAGTTTTTGTTCTTTATTTTTTCAGTTTAGCATGATATATCACAGGGTGCCTGTTAGATAATAGGATTAGCATGGAACTTAGAAAACAAATACAAATATTAAAAACTTTCCTTCTCTGTCAGGGATATTAACAAGGAGGCTTAGATAACAAGGGTTAAAATGCAGGTTACAGATGCCATGAAACAGTGGAAATTTTTAATTTAAAAAATGTAATTTTTTCAAATGGAAGTAATATCCATCACAAAGATTGGGTTGAAGTGAACTTGACAGCTGTCAGTCACTAGGTTGATTCTCAATGGATGAAACCTTCTATTGGCCAGCCTCTATTCTAGACTGCTTTTAGATATATCAACATTGCACAATGCTGGGGTGTACATGAGAAGACAGTCTAATGACAGGTGTGGCAGGTGCATCTCAAGGTAAGGGACATATAACCATGGAAACAGAAAAGCAGCAATAATGGGATTAAGCATTTGCATAAGTTCCTCTTACAGTAATCTGGGAATACCATGACTAAAAAAGGTTTCAATTAAGTTAGGTAATAAAACAATGGAATAGGATTCATGTTTTTTTACTGAATGAATTCAAGAGTCTTAAAAGCTAAAGGAGCATAAAATATACCTAATCTTCTAATATCAATTTCACAAAACCTTGAATTAATGAAACACAAAACATTCAGTTCTTGATGCGAATTTTCAATAGCACTGCGCGTCAGTGACGTCACAACTCTGACAAACAAACCTCAGAAAAAAATTTTTTCATCTTCTTGAGTCCAATTTCTGCCGTTTGGTTTTTAATGACAACTTTTTTTGAAAAGAAGCAATGTTTTATAAAATAAAACAAAATACCACAAAATAAAAATATGTAGGTTTCTCTCTGTTCTTTTCAGTATAATTTTGTTTGTCTGAGTGATGCATCTATTTAGAGGACTATTTTTAGAACCAACATGCAGCGCTATTCTTAATTGGAATTGTTATTATCACAATCTCACTGTAGACAATGTAATTACAAATTAAATCATACAAAGAGTGTATAATTAGTTTGAGACAAAGGGGCAAACATTGCCAGTAAACAGGATTGCAGGATTTCAAATCATAAACGACTTGTTCACTGGTTGTGCACACATCCAAACTTGACAAGGGACAAAACTGTATACTATGCCTATTTCCAAAACTCCTCTTAGTTAAAAAGTTAGTTCTGTCAACTTTGATCGTGTTGAGGGTACAACAACATGAAATGCTGTTCCATTATTACCATTAAATTTTCTTGAATGATTTTCTTTTGGAAGCATGCACTAACATTCAACCAATTACTCTTACTCTGCAATCCCAACTACATAAAATGACAGCCTCAGAGGCTTCCCAATGTTACTACAGATAAACCTACAAATAATTATCAAACTTGTTTAAATTTTATGATGCCCACTTGACCTTGCTAAGACTATAAGTCAGTAATACTAAAATATCCAAATTTTAAAGAAAGTCTTGGCTCAATTGGAGTGGTGCTTAGTAAGCTATGGGGATTTGGGTTTTTTTATTCCATGTACATCAGAATTAATGTTTAGAATCTGTCTTAATATGAAGTATACAAAATATATATTAAGTATACATGTACCAGTATGCACTTACAGTGGTTATTCATGAATGCTTAGGATGTCAGGGTGAAAGCATAAGGGACACCAAAAACCTTTTCTAATTTTGCACGATGGTGGGATTCTGGTGTAGCTCTGATCAAAACTCTACAGTATCATTCAACATGCCTTACAAGCTGGTCATAATACTTGACGTATAAGTTTGTGGAAAAAATGCAATATGTTTTACATTTGTCTAAGGAGCATAATTGGAAATATAGAATCATTTTTTAAAATGTTCTTTAGTAAAAGATTCATTTTGAAATCTGTTATGTTGATATATTACTAGTATGGCTTTTATCCTTTTGCCCTGACAACCAAAGGATGGAGTAGTTCTTAAACCGAGAGTCAAAGAGTTGATCCTAGCAGCCTCTTGGTTTGCCAACTAGCCACCAGTCATTTGGGTAGTGATACTTCTGTAGCTCCACACCTCCATGCGGTACAGAGATATTACTAGGACCAAATTTGATCAATGGCATTGGTAAGTTAACCAGTCGAGCTGGAAACATATGAAAGTGTCTGTAATTGATGAAGAATATATATGCCTCCCATCCAGTGCGGTGCATCCATCCACTGTTGTAATAGTCTCTATAGATCATGATATCTCCCCTGGCAGTGGCTCTTGTTACACGGTAAAATCCAAATCGATAGGAGTAGTAACAATTAATTCCATAGGCCTTGAACTCCTTGATCATTTCCTCTTCTGAGTGCTGGATGATTTCATTGTACAAAACACCAAAATCAAAGTCATTATCCCATGGCAATGGTGCATTGTATCTCAATCCTCCCCAAAGGCTGCAAAGAAAGAATTTAGACAGCAATAGGTTAAGTACGTTTTTACTGAATGAAACTGCTTTAACAACAAAGTATTTCAAGTATTTAACAGGAACACAAAAGAAATATCTAAAATGCCAGGGTTTGTACACATGGGTACAACCATGACTAAATTGTAATGTCTCAACCATATTATTATTATTATTATTATTAAATTATTATGATCAAGCTTTCGCACCAAAGGTGCATCGTCAAGGTAAAGAACATTTTTACAGTTGTTACAATTACAATTAATTACAGTGCGACTACTCTAACCAAGGCCACCCAAACAAATTTTCATGTAAATTATCCAATCATGATTGAGTATATAAACAATAGAATCTCTAGAAATGTTTGAAATTTCGCTTAAAATGCACAGAATTTGCTTTGTTTGTGTACAAATTATATTGAAATTTAGCAAGAAGCATCGTATGCTGTAGAAATGTGCAACAAATCCGTCGTAGAGTGTCAAAAATGAACATTGAAAATTTGTTTGGGTGGCCTTGGTTGGAGTAGTCGCAATGTAACTTAATTGAGTGAATTTTGGTAGGATAAATTGTAACATCTGTAAAAATGTTCTTTACCCTGACGATGCACCTTTGGTGCGAAAGCTTGATCATAATAATTAAATAACATGGTTGATACATTACAAATTTAGTCATGAAAGAAATACTTCAATTTTACCCCAGATGCATGGAAGTCCCGACATCAATCTCCCTGCATTGGGGGGCATTGATATTAAAAACTCAGTCTTTTTCAGGAGAGTAGCATGCAATAGCTCTATAAGTTAACAAACCTATGGCCCTATATCCAATGGAATTGGAATTTAAAGTTGAATTTTGTGGAGGGAGGAAAAAAATGGAGATTTTAAAGCACAGAAGAGAACCAGTAAACTACTCTACTCTGACCATAGTGGTGAGAGATGACAGCACATTAACACTAATAACTTTATAGGGTATTTACAAAAGTAATAAAAGGCAATATCTTTTAAAAATACTGGATTCATGTCAGTAATATTGCCAGCAGGCTAAATTATATTTTAATCTGCTGATTTTTCTATTTTATCCCACAAAAAGTGCCACAATGCCTTATAAAATTATTACAAAACAAAACCATTAGCATTTTTCAGAGTACATGTAGTGAACCTTGGTAACATATCTACCTGTATCAGATTCACAAAAGCTAAGAGTTTTGATGCAATGCATAGATAGACAATCAATCAAAACTTTACCATTAGTCAATTATAAAAAGTTCAATGTTGATTTAAGTTTTAATCAATTTTTCCAGCTGTAAAGAACAAAGATTTTCCAGCCAATAAGAGCAAGTTACTGTTTAGACATCAGTGGCCCTCAAAGTTAAAAGTAATTATTCAGATCAATTATTATTGACTTTACTTAAAAATTTACTCTATATTAATCTTCATTGCTTTCTTAAATCACACGTATTTGACACTCTTAAATCATACATTTCACCAAAAACTACCATGTTTTGAATTTAACCTATAAGTGATATTTATAAAATGAGTAGCAGTGTTTTATCAAATATAAAAACCCGAGGCGTAGCCGAGGGTTTTTGATATTTGATAAAACACGCGCTGCTCGTTTTATAAATGGCTTAAACAACGTCTAGGTATGTTCTCATATTCTGCTGATTTTTTTCGAAATGAATCA
>JAAAQI020012126.1:0-19962 GCA_011800005.2 Stichodactyla mertensii | reverse complement strand
CCAGGACGAAATCAAGAAAAATGGACACCAAACAACCATATTTAAACAAAATGAAGCTGTTTGGTGCAATTTTGGAATGATTTGAGTGAGTTTGAAAAATCATCCCGAAAAATCACTTAGGCCGTTTTCATTTTACTGCCTTCAATTCTTACACAAGTGGGACGGAATATGCCCAAAAATTTAGCTTAAAACCTGCATAAGTGCTCTTACAACTAACATTGACTTCCATTCTTTCAATCATAAGATGTACTTCTCAAATGACTCTCACATTTCTCTATCACTAATTCTTTCTCTTTTAACATAAATTCATGATGCATGATTCCAACAGTTACATCAGACCTTTAAAATAGATTACAGAGTACATGTCCCTTGCTGTTTTTAATATAGAAGCATATATCCCTATTTCAGGATGACAGTGACACCAAAATATTTAAAAAATAATCCAAAACAATTTGCAGTTTACATGTGAAGGTGGTACTTTTTCTGGATGCAATGTCATTGTGAAAAAGGGATTTTGGAGTGTTGTCAATGTCATATTGCTTTGCATTGATTGAGCATTTTGCCCTTTCTTTCATGGTGCTGCTGCTTTCTTCATCGCCAATGCTGCCTGCACTCTCTCCATGTGCTCTTGCTCACATCTTAGCAGGAAGGCTCCCGCAAGAGGGTTCATGAAGCTATTTCAGAGCTGGTATAGAATCCAGGGCTTGGACTGAGTGTTTAACTCCTAAAGCCACTTTAATTACCTTAAATTAATTAATTTAAATAAAACTCGGAAAAAAAGTTGTGGTTTGATTTCAAAGAGAATTTGAATAATGAGCATTTTTATTATCAGAAAATAAAATTTCAGGAAGTGGCTTTTGAGTAGACATATGTCCATGCCCTACTATTCTGCTATAGCTGTGTGTGCTTGTACACTAGTTAGATGTTGTTTAGCCTTGTTGTCCAGTCTTTATTGTGATGCTTATACTGTGTATGATGAAGAGTCCTTTGACTTACCCAGCTTGCTATTGCTTGCTTTGCAAAAAATGTTATTTTTAATCCAAGATATGAAAATTGAAATCTCAAGGCTAATAATTCAGATGTTTTAACAGTTGTTAGTTTATTTCTTGTCTTGTTTTTGGCATAATTCTATTCTATACTAGTTACAATGAGTGCAGTTACTGAAATTTTTTTTAAGTAAATGTTATCTGTAACTTTTTAAAGTTTGTTTGTAGTGAAATAGTACTGTTGGTGGTCATTATTGTTTTTATACATATTTTTAGTAGTTTTGGTCATTTCAGTACACTGTACTTTTTAAAAATTTTAATTATTTTAATTATTGAGGTTTTTAAAATAATACAATTGGATATTCTCATTTGGGCTGCTTTTTATTTTGTAAAACTGGAAAATATTTAGTTATTTTCCCATGTTTGTCACCATATCAAATTGACAAAATATATTCAGCAGAACTTAAAATTGTGTGTAGGTAAATTAATACACATTTGTAGTAGTTATACATCAGCTTCTTATGTTATATTTAATATATTTTTAGTCGGTTGGTGAGCCATTAAGGAAACAGACCACAATGGAACTACCAATCATCGTGCCTGGAGGAATTCCCTCTGCATTTCATCCACAAGGA
The DNA here is from genome assembly GCA_011800005.2 of Stichodactyla mertensii. Lineage (NCBI taxonomy): Eukaryota > Metazoa > Cnidaria > Anthozoa > Actiniaria > Stichodactylidae > Stichodactyla > Stichodactyla mertensii. Next base: position 18,341 of record JAAAQI020012126.1, on the reverse strand, counting down.
CTGGCAGCAATGCAGTTTGCAGGCCTTCCGACAGGTAAGACCCAAAATTAGCAGTGAGTCTTTGGTAGGACATTGACCTTATATTGTAGGTAGGAAGTTGTCCATGGGGTTGTCCATACCAGTAGGTTGTTGGTAGATGATGCATTTTGTCAGGTTGTCTGTGGGATATTGATAGGTCTGTGGCAGGTTGTCTGTGGGGTTGGCAGGATGATGGCAGGTTGTCTGTGGGATGTTGCTAGGTTGATGACAGGCTATCCATAGGGTGGGCAGGGTGATGGCTGGTTGTCCATGGGGTTGGCAGGGTGATGGCAGGTTGTCTGTGGGATGTTTCTAGGTTGATGACAGGCTATCCATAGGGTGGGCAGGGTGATGGCTGGTTGTCCATGGGGTTGGCAGGGTGATGGCAGGTTATACACAGGGTGGGCAGGCTGATGACAGGTTGTCCATGATTGGCAGTTGTGAGTAGGCTGTCAGCCATGGGATAATGGGAAATTCATGATACCTTGTCAGCACCTATTCCAGTTACCTATTACCAAAATTCCAAGCCATAAAAACATTGACAGGGATTCAGTTCTTTCATGTTCATTATATTTTTCCAGTGCCGCTAGTTACTGGACTTCCTGGGTTACCAATGCTTCCTCAACAAACACCACAGGTACTGATAACAAATAAAAATTAGAATTAGGGCACTAATATAAATAAATTATAAACTAAACTTGAATTAATTATTGAATTCCTCCCCTGCACTACTTGATAATCCTCGCACTTGATTCTCATAATTTATAATAATCACACCCCAGTAAATTTATGCATTTATTGGGAACTGTATTATTTTTATTATTTTATTGTTAATGTCCTCTTCTCTTCCTAACTCTCTAGTTATATACCTGAGTTATACACTTGAGTTTTATTCACTCAAGTGGTTTCTTCTGTTTTCATTTTACTAATGAAAAGTTTTATAAATATATTAGTTCCTCTTACGAATTCCATGTATTATTAAGATATGTTCATCTATTGAGATTACAAAGATTCTTTTTAAACCACTTTTGGAAACAGATTAATAGAAAGATATAAGTTTTTTGATTCAATATAATTCATGGAGGTTGTAGACAATGTAACCAGCAGATTTTCACATGATATTGTAGGCTTATCACATGACTGGCAGGTGTGTCATGTGACATGCGCACTTGTCATATAGGCACACATAAGTTGTGCTATGATATTTTAGTTCACCAAGAAAAGGAGAGCCACAATGCCTTCTTCAGGTTTAACTCAATCTTTCTCCTCCAAAAAATGTACTATTGACTGCTATGAATTTTGAAGCATCTTTTTAAATGCCCTTTTGCTTTCACTGAAATGATAGCACAATGTTCAAGATATCATTCTATCATTCCTTTATATTTATCATGGTTTGGAAAACTGTAATGCAGTTTTCCTCTGAATGGTTGTCTGTGTCACCACAGCTAGGTCAAAGTATTGATCTAGTGTATTATAAGATACTGAAAACCATAATATGCACGCTGATGCTGGGTAGAAAGAAATAGCTTTATCTCCTATAATTATTGACTTCATAAAGTTTATGTTGTGGATAGTAATCCAGCATCAGGTATATTTGAACTTTGGTCTTAAAATTTAATAAGAAGGCAAGCACTAAACTAGACACTCATAGTATAGTGCCTCTGAATTACATTGATATCAGAAGTAATCCTAGAATATTTTAAAAAGAATCTCCAAAGTGGAGCCTGCTCATCAATTTTTGTAGAATTTTGAAACTTTGAGGATACAACCCCAAAGATTTCAGTTTCAACAAGCATTAGGAACCCTCCATGCAAAAAATGTAACTATATCTAAACAAGCAAACTACTAATAAACTATTGACAACCCATTAACACCAACAACCTACCAACAAGACACTGACAAGCCTCTCTTTCACAAGCTGTCAACAAGACTGATGACATGACGAACAAGCTACTGACAAGCCACTCACTACCTGCCAGTGACTGATAGGTTTCAAGCTACAGACATTATACCTATGAAACAGAATCCAAAACAACTTTTCAGTGGGCTACCAGGAACGTACTAAAAACTAATTAAAAACCTAAAACAACAGGCTCTTGACAAGCTACAATGCCAACAAGCAAAAAGCTGAAGGACATTTTCATGATTGTGTCACTTTACTAGCACTACCAGAATGCTTTGTCAAAATGCTTTCTTATTCAGATTTCTCTACTCTCCTGGGAATAAAGAGACATTTGGTTAAATTTGGCTTGACAATAGAAGCTACTCAAAGCATTCTGGTAGTGGTAGTAAACTTCCTATTGTCAGCAATCAAAAACTAACAATCTTGCAACAAGATAATCTGCAAACTGAACAGTGTACTTTGCTCAGTTTTGGGGTTGTATCACTGCACATTAAATAAATAACATACTTCTCCTATTTTGCAAATTATATTTAGAGCAACATGCATACATTTCATATACATACTTAAGTTATATAATCTTTGTATTCTAATATTGTGATCTTTGGTCATCCTGTCCCAATAGTGGCAACAAGTGCCATCTGCTAACTATATGCCCGTGGAAATGGCAACACCTCCTCCTACTCCTCAAAATATGTCACCACCTCAACCTCAGACTTTTCACCAGCCACAGGTTCCCACTCAACAACCAATGTATGAACCTTATCAGTACCAAATCATCAGCTCACAGGGCCCAGGGCAGCCTGTAGACATGCAATACTGTAATGGCTATTATTACACTGTTGCACCAGGGCTTCCTGGCGACCCTAACACCTTTGCAAACTAGGTGTTCCGGTGGTACGTGGTCTGTCCCAAGCTGGAATTGGGAGCAATTGAATTGCTAGGGATCAATGATCGATTGCTCTAAGGCATTGCAGGTCCTAAGATTTCACACCAAAGGGATTGACAAAAGTGAAAGTGTGGCTTTGAAATTCAGTTGGAGATTAAGGCCTGTAATCTCAGTCAACAATTCTGAGTCTATTTGTACAAAAATTGATATGAAGAGTCCACGTTTTTGCTGGTTTCTTCCTGACTAAATGATTCAGTGTTGTAACTGCTACACACATGACAGCAGTAACTTAAGGTAAAGGTTGTCCAAGTTGATGTGGTCGCACAGCAAAGGAAAAGAAAAAATCTATTATAATTGTCTGTGGTTGAAATATACAAAAGGATTAAACACAGCAGTTTTAGGAATAGAAATGAGGAGAGGAGTTCATGTGGTGAAGTACAAAAGCCTGCAGAAAAATTTATGTGGACAGTCATTATGTGGTGCAAAATGGAGGACCAAGAATGGAATCTTATGAAATGGAACATTATGCTTGATCATAACCTTGTCATGAAATGGAACAATTAAAAATATATTAATGTTATGTAATATTATCTCTTCACCTCTTATTTATCTGAAAATAAATTGAAATGTGATTTCGTAATCAAATAATATAAACTCACCATAAACTAATACAATAAAATTACTTAAAGATTAAATTTAATTAATCTGTAATATTGGAGTGTATGGGTTTCATTTGAGTAGGAAAAAGGATTAACAATAACCAGCCATTCTGTTGCACTTGGTGTCCTGTACCCCTATACCTTTCCCTCAGACAAGGGTCATGAAGGGGGGCTGTCCCATTTCTTGGTCCAATTTTTTTAACAAATCCCTTTTCCCAGTGTCCAAATTCCTTTCCCAAAAAAATTAGTTGTGCCTTGACTGTCTTTAAGTCTTAAACATTTATCCATTCCCATTTTGTTGTTTTTTCCCCATTTCCAGGCATAAATCCCATTTTACCAGGACAAAAATAGGGCAATCCCTGTTCCCATTTTACCCCTTCAGAACCCTCTCTGTCCTGTACCATTTGATTACACCCTCGGTCAAGTTTCCTCTAACCTGTCCAGTTCTCTTTCACCCTGTACCATGTGCTTAGCATTCTCTGTCTAAAACCAAATGAATATGATTTTCCCTGTATCCTTTGCCCTGTAACCTCTATCTGGTACCCCCTACTCATTTCCCTCTGTCCAATACCACTTGCCCTGTAGCATGTGCCTAATACCCTCTGTCTAGTAACCTTTGCCCTTTACCCTCTGTCCAAATCCACCTACCCTTTTCCCACTGTCCTGCACCCTGGTACTGTATTTCTTTGCACTGTTTTCTGTAGTTTGTTATAATTTGATAAATTCATCCTGTTTACAGCACAGTTTACAGGCTCAAATGAAACCCTGTAACTACAGTAATTACAAATATTCATGCTGGTAAACTAATGATAAACCAGACTATAAGATAAATAAGTGCAATTGATTGTTAAATCCTTCTACAGGATAACCTAAAGGCTCTTTTACATGGTGAAACTTTAGCTGAAACTTGACATGTGGAAAGGCATTGCTAGAAGTGTTACTTGCAATAATCATTGCAAAAAATTTTTCTTGACCCAAGTTTCAGATAAAAAGTAGAACTGCTTTCTACTCTTGCTACCAAGACTTGTGTTGTGAAACAAGTTTCATGAAGCATTCCACCATGTAACACAGTGAAACGTCCTGAAATGCTGTTGCACACGAGTTTAAGCTAAAAGTTTCACTGTGTAATGGGCTTAATCTAGAGGATGATGTGCCCTGCTCCAAGGTCTGTTCTTGGTTTTAATTGTCGGGCAGAAGATTTTTCTCAGAAATGTTTTATGTTGATGCCTGATTTCCTCAATTTCCTTAATTTATCATTTGTAGCAGGGCAATCATTCTCTAATTAATGCTGAAAATAATAATTCTACTAAATAATACTTCACTACTTTAAAGTGCATATGACACGAAAAATTTTCTTTCATTGAGTAGTGATTTGTTAGTAATGTAGAATGGCGTTTACCATTTCTTGATATCTCTTTTTGTTCCAGAGATATGACTGTTTTTCTGATATGCAAATTAGGCAACTGATGACGTCATGGTTGACTCAGACTTCCAGCTAATCAAAAAATGAAAATAACTCTTTAAATATTAAGCTGATTTCAATGAAACTTTTCACATTTATAGTTCGAACCATAATACTCAGCACTGTGTACAAATAACGTTGCTATGGAAATGTTCGGTTCCAGCCTCCCTCTTATGAAAATAACAAACCTTTGTTTTTTCTCTTTTAATATAAACAGTTGCTTATGCAAACTCGTCTAAATAATGTTGTGAGTGTAAAAATTTACTTTGCGGCTTTTAGACAGATAGTTTTTGATATCAAAAAGGAAAAAACAAAGAGTTTTGATTTTCATAATAGGGCGGTCTGGAACCGAACATGTTTCCATAGCAATGCCAGCTTAATATTTGAAGAGTTATTTTCATTTTTTGATTTGCTGGAAGTCTGAGTCAACCATATGATGTCATCAGTTGCCTAATTTGCATATCAGCAAAACAGTCATGTCTCTGGAACAAAAAGAGTCCATATCAGGAAATGGTAAACACCATTCTACTTTACTAACAAATCACTACTCAATGAAAGAAGAAAATTTTTCGTGTCATATACACTTTAATATTTGTCACAAAAATTTCAAGTTAAAATCGACTTTAGTGAGAATACAATATAATTAAGAAATTTTCTACAGCAAGAACATGATTAAATCTATTTATTGATTTTACCAACTATTTCTATCTGATAGAGCTCGAGTATAAGGACATTGGTTGGTCAGTTTTATAATTATTATTATATATTAATTTGTACATTTAAGTACTTAAATTATTAGAATTAAAGTACCATCTTTACTTGTAAGTAAAATAGTTTTAAAAATAAAAATACAGCAGTTTCAAAACAGGGAGTTGAGTGCCTACTTGACAGCCAATTTTTTATAAAAAACCTTTCATAATGAATGTGATTTTAAACAAAGTGTCCAAATTAAAAGAAGTCTTATTCTCAACTACAACCAAGTTTTTGAAATTGCTGTATCAATGAGGACCAGAAGACAAGTAGAGATTATTAGAACAAGAATTTTTGTATAAGACTCACCTGTATCAGTAAATAAAAAAATAGAATAATGACAGAAAAATGAAATTGAAGTGATCATCCTCAGAATGCATGTTATGCATTGATATAAACCTGCTTCTCTGTTGTGAGATGTCAAATATGTTCAAAATGATTCCTTTAAATGATGTATTATGTTCAAAATGGTTCATATAAATCGTATGGTACATTTTCTGAATAAAATGAGCCAGATACATTATGGTTCTAAGCATCCACTGAAGATCCTATTGTGCTTGTTGATCCTTCAGCAAGAATAGCGAGCTTGGTACCATAGGAGTGTTAATTATTAATGACAAACAAAGCATTCACCCATCCTTCTCTAGAGTCACTTGAGTTTCACTGATCTGTATATTATAGAGAATTGGATATCATTCCACAAAAGTCACATGTTGCAATTGTGATATTGTTTACTAAACATCAGAAGCATGCTTATTAAAATGAGGTCACAAAAAAAAGACTTGTCTATTACAATGATTGTACTACAAATTTTTAAAGAGTTTGAACTGATGAAAGCCAAAACAAAATTAATTTTCAATCATATGTATTGCAATCCAATTTTTTGGCCTTAAAAATGACTTGAAGCAGCACTGTAAGCTGGCAAAGTTTTTGGCCAACTTTTTTCTGGCAATCCTGGGTGAATGTATTTTCTTGATGCACATTGGCACTTGAAAGAAGGTTAGGTAATGCATGGGGCCAAGTATTATTATTTTCTTTTTGCAGATTTCCTTGGAAAAAGAAATCAGGGTTCATCTACTCTCACCTTCCAACTAGACATTTAGACAAAACAAATTAAAAGAAAAAAAGTTGCACAATTGCACATATTAAAGGAAAATTCATTGGATGATGAGGGGAGTTAATTTTGCATTAAATTTAACTCAAAAAATGATATTGCACCAGTTGCTTCATGACTTGTGTGATGTCAGTATTTTGATTGAAATTCAATGTGGAATTCCTGAGTCCAGAAATGCATTTTCTGTGAATCTCATAGCAGAGAGACTAAGACTATATTTTGGCTTGTTTTTGAGCTCAATTCTTGAGTGGCTGTATATGTGTGAGTGCGCAAGTTTCAAATGAGCTGTGGGATTCTATAGGAGAATTCATTGGAGGACAAGGGAATTCCTCGTTGAATTTTGTGAGAAAAATGATGTCACATGAGTCATGAAGCGACAAGTGTGATATCATTTTTCGAGTGAAATTCAACGTGAAATTCCCGAGTCAGGAAATGAATTCTCCTTGAATCTTGGTGTCTACAATAATATCATAAGATTCTAATGAATATTTATTCATTGCATACAGTTAAATAATATCTGTTGCAGAAGATGTTTTTATTTTCCAGCTTTATTTCTCCATCTTTTTTGTTTTCTCCTCTTGACTAAAGCATCTTAAATCTGTAAGAGAATCTCTTGCTTTTTTTTGCTATGAGCAAGCCAAATTTTCATCTTTTTCTTAAGATACCTCAAAACTGGTTAAAATTTAAAGGGTATTTCTGCATATCTCATTCCTAAAGTTTTCTCACTTTGCGTTTCCTACTTCCCATTTTTTCTTTATCAGTAAATCTCATTTTTTCCTCCAGTAAATTAAGCTGTAAATTGTATGTGAACTTGTTTATAACTAACATATTGTTTTACAGAACCAAAAGGACTATACAGATTTGAAAGCTGAACATCCATCGATAATACTGTTGCCAATCTGTTAAATAATTTTCTAATATTCTTTATAAACATTACTTATAAAATATCTATCTTTTTCATAGTAGATTTTCATGCTTCTAAAATGCTTCATTACTTTTGCTTTCAGGGTTTTATTTAGCTTTCAATTTTCACCCAAAGCTGAACTTCTTTTATTTTTTTATTTCAACAGCAAACCTTGCCTGTTTGTCGGGACTATAGCTCTGGCCAGTGCCACAGGGAAGCCTGTCGTTATGCCCACATAACTGACAGTGAGCATACCATTTCTATTTTGCTTTTGCTGTTCTTGTCTTGGCATGGGTACCCAGACCATTTTAATATAAAGCTCTTAGTTATACCAGACTTCAAAAATTTCATGGCCTTTTTAATTTTCCAGCATGAATTTAACCAGTCATTGACTCTGGCCACTTCAGTGATTGAATATTTGCAAGATGATGTCATGTCAACCAATCAGAGACTGTCTTTGACTAGAATGACATGGTGGATGACTAAACTATGAGTATAATAGATTTTCTGAAACAAATTATGAACTCCTACTAGGTCCTTGTTTAGGGTATGATCTGGTGAAACTTGATTGACAAGTGAAGAAAAGGTCTGGGTAACCAAGGCTCACTGCTTTTGCTGCTTGACAATCATGCACATGTCTGCTGGACAGTCTTCTAGCTGTGGCACAACCAGAAAATCAGCACACTGTTTAAAAACTATGTAAAAACTCTTTTTAGTCTCTGCACAGCAAGACAAAATATTATTTCTCATTTTGAACTAAATATGAAAATTGGATTCTTCAGTCTTTTGTATTGTGCAGCAATTTTGAAAAGACTTTTTAAAAGTTGAACCATTTCTTAATATTCTAAGATTACCTACAGTGTGCTTGTTGTCATGGCAACTGCTAGATTCACATGGTAAGCAGATTGCTTGCTGGCGTGTTAAACTATCTGCCTGTCTGTTCATGTCTTTATGTCTGTCCATCCATGTCTGTATGGCTGGCTGTCTATATAGGGCTGTCTGCAGTAAAATGCTAGCTGCTTAGTTTCTTTCTTGGATGTTGATTTGATAGACCCACCTTTGGTTAAGATAAATTTATTTAGAAAATTCAAAAACAAGGTTCAGTTGGTTGATGTATTTCTTATTTATCAGGTTTTCAAGAAATAAAAAAATGAGAATGGAACAGAGTTTTTAAAAAAGAAGAATATGAAAAGGAAACTAAGAGAGAAAAAAGGGTAAAGATGCAAAAAGGGCAGTCATCTCTTTTTATCCAAAGAGTTAAGAAAGTATGTAGTAGGGAAGATAACGTTCCAAATTAATATTATTAATTTGCCCACAAACCAAATTTGATCATTGTCATAAATGATTTCAGAAAAAAGGTACTGGGTCAATGAAATCATCATCAAGTACTTGATTGCTGCTTCAGAGACACCCATGCATCTGTCCGACTTTTCCTTAAAAATACTCGATGAATACTGTCATGTTTTTTATACTTTTGGTCTTCAAAATGTCTTCATTAGTGTGGATTTCCTGGTTGTAGTTTATAAACAGGTTCTGATGTATTGAGATTTTTTGTGAACTAGACTTAAGGTATACTTTTAAATTAATTTGAATACATCATTCAAAGTTGTGTCAGTGAAAGCTCAGAAAATACAGAAACTGATACAGCTGAGCATCAGAACAATCTATTAATCCAACTTTTGAGAACTCATTAATTTTAAAAATCATTGTATTTTGACAAAAGGCTGACCACTTTTGAAGAAAGAAAAAAATGCATGCATAGAGATAGGAAGCCCAAAACTGAAGGTGTTTGAGTTTTCTATCTTATGATTGAGGTCAAGGTCTCTTGTTTAATGTGTTTTAGGATTTTAATCTTTGGTACTGGGCTAGTTAATGCATTTGAGCTCAAGTCTACACTAAAATCAAACTAGTTTGAAACAAAACATACAAAAACTACAAAAATCAGTGAAAGAAAACACAATTTTCTCATAATATTAGCTTTCTAGCAAACTCGTAAAATTCTTTTGGCACTAGTTTTCTTTTAAAATCTCATTCTAGCTTGGCTGCACTTTTATGTAGAATTAAATGTGCAAAGTTAATATCAAACATTCATCTGCACATGCTGCTGCCGCTGGCTGCTCACAGCGCTGGCTCATGGAAGGCAGGCTTCACTATGGACACAGGACCAGTAAGCCTTTTTTGGACCAGTTGAGTGATTGATTGATTGATTGATTAATTGATACTACAGAGTTCTTTGCATTATAATTCATGAGTCTAAAGGTGCTTCATAGAATTTGTCATGGATTTTTCTGTTCCCTTCACCAGTGTTATCAGTTGATGATGCACAGGTACTTTCAAATGCATCACAGGTGCATAGAACAAGGCTATTATTTTGATTCAGGCTTGGGACTACAAAAGGCTATAAGTTTAACAAATCCAGGAGGAGCTCAGAAAATATCCTTAAGTTTATTTCTATTGACACTTTTACTTTAGGTGTAATGTCTTCCCATTTCAGACCACCTGTCATTCCCTTGAGTATTATTTCTTTGTTTCTCAGTGACCCTCAACCCCAAGCAGTATGAATGAGCCTCAAAGAATCTTTCTTCCAGAAGGATGACACATGCGGCAAAATGGGAAAAATCATGCCCAAAGTAATAATGTCAAATGATTGTAATTGAAACTGTTTGAAATAGCCTTGTCTTAGCCTGCAATAATTGATGAAAGTACTCTTGCTTTCACCTTTAATTTCCACACCCCAACCATACATATTTCATCATTTCATCATGTTGACTTTTGGATGTTTGACATTACTAAGCCATTATCTTTTTAGTTTTTTGAGAGGGAGGGGCAGGGGTAGGTGATAAGGGAGCTGAACACCCATCAGTAATTAACCATCAATAGTTCACATCAGTGATTGTCTAGTGATTGCACACAAGATCTGGATCAAGGCTCTGTGGAAACAAAAGAATAATTACCATTATATATATCCACATAGCCTTGATTCAGATTCTGTTGTGTGCAATCGGTCAACCTAAATATCCACAGTGGCCTAATCACCATTCATCACATCCTTTCCAAAAAGCAACAGGGAGCTTAATCATTCATCTTCTCATGCATGGCATTGCCTTTTGACTCCTGAATTTGAAATCAAAGAATCTCACAAGCAGTTTGGCAACAGTTCAGGCAAAATGATTTTTTTATATTTCTAATTAATTATGATATTAAACATCAGGTAAATTGTTAAATGAAGAGGACAGTCCTAAAAGAAATTCTTTAGTTTTTGGCTGCATCCAAAAATCCAGAAGTACATTTATACAAATTTTAGAACCACACCAGTCAGCCATCCTCTGATAGATATGCACCCATCTCTAGAGATCTTGTTTTTCTGCTCTCTAATTCCCTAGTCTTTAAGGCACAACTTGCAACAGTGCAATTTTCTCTGCAACTTGTCTCACAATGGCATTGCAACACAAGTTGCACACGAGCATTTACACAGTGCAACAGTGTCACAATCATTGCCAAAAGTAGAAATGATTTCTACTCTTCACGATTGCTACAACTTGTCTCACAACATTTTTTCATATTGTGCTGTATGTTACACAGTGCAATGCTCCATGCAACTTGTGTCACAATGCCGTTGCAAGACAAGTTGCAGAGAAAACTGCACTATGTAATCATGCCTTTAGACTAGAATGAAAGCAATAATTTAAGTGGCCTTTACTTTATCTGCATCATGGCTTCATTAGCTGACTCAAAGAGAATTAAGGAAGTTTTTCTAAAGTGTTAACCTTTGTTTATTTCTTCTTGGTGCGGAAGTGCTGTTGAATTTCACTTTCATTAGATTTTTTCCAGGAAGAAAATGGAGTGAGAACTTTACTGAGTTTCTTTCTCACATCCTGCGAAGTATTTTTAACATCACCGACATAAAAGCATTTTTTTCGCCTGCTTTTGGAAGTATTTTCTTCTGTCTTCTACACACGGAGATAACTTTTGGAGTCTACAGCAGAGTTGACATGGGTGTTTCGCAGCGTTCAGCAACATTTTCTACCAAATATTGTTTTATATTTCACATGGATGCTTTGAATTCTTCCTACCAGAAAATGTTGAAGTTATAGACGGCCGTGTTACGATATGCAGAGATGCCAGTAAAGGAAAATGTACACGAACAAACTGCAAGTACTACCACATCCCTTCATCTAGTGGAGGTGCATCTTCCAGTTCCACTAGATAGGAGCCCCTTATCCTCAAGTCGAAGCAAGAACTGAAAGACTGCGCATTTCCAGGGAAGTAAAAAGAAAAATATTCTGCATATTTAGAATAATTTTTCATACATTCATTAGAGTATATGAAAATAATTGTTGAATCTTAGTCATTATTTTGATATTTAGAATGTTCTGTGAATGCTCTAGTTTTGTTTTGCGCAGTATTCTTTTTAGTTTACTCTTTGAGAGGAAAAATCTTTACTGAAGTGGACATAAATGTGAATCAATTTTTTTATCAAATGGCATAAATCTTTTGAAGCAGTGGATAAAGTACTAAACAGAGCTGCTGTTTTATATGACTGTGATAAACATTGGCATACAATTGGCACAATGTCACATTCTGATTGGATAATCAGTGATCTTGTGCATCATGATTGATTAAAAGAGTTTCAGTGTCCTTAGCCTTCTGATTGGACAATCATCAAGAGACCTTGCATTCCATTGGATAATTGGAATCTCACAAGCTGTGATTGGCTGAAAAAGTTTCTTAGCTTTCCCTGCTGTCTGCCATAGCATGTTACTTGTCAATCACATTGTTCAATCACATTCATATAAGAAATTAGCTCTACACATTTTACCCATAGCAACATGAAAGATATTTTTACTGTAAATGCTCTTCTCCTATAAACACATCTGACCCAATTGTTTTTGTCACTGAACAACAAGCATTTTAATATCTGTTTTTAAAACCAAGGTTTGAGCAAATTTTAAAAAACCCAAAATCATGGCTAAGATTAGTATTGGAAAATTGACAATAGATCTTAGTCAGAATTGATAATGAATAGAATGGATCCAGTTCCAAAGTTTTTAGAAGTATCTCAGTTTTCTTGTTCATGTTGGTCTCCAGCATGAATTAAATGAATTAAGGCTCTGAGAATAAAAACACTTGTAAGAAGTTTACAGGGTTTTTGATATGATGAAATCAAATGTATAACTGCTAAAGAGATATGAATCTTTGAAAATGAGAACCTTTTTGCAATTATTCCTAATTGTTTTTCTTAATCATTATTGATTATGGATCTCAAATATCCTGGCTGTCTGACTATCTCCACTACCAGATTCCAAATCTTTTTCTGCACATGTCTTTGAGTCATGCACAGTATGAGCAAATAGATCCAAAATAAGAAAATCTCTTTTGTTATTCCCTTCTGTGGCTGATGGTTTTAGGCCACACATTATGCTGTTGAATTATTTTTGTACAACTTGACATGGTGTTGAGAAAAGAGCATAGAGGCACTAGTCTAGGAATTTCTTTGTGGAACTCCTTGGAGATAAAAAGACGTGGTGTAAACTCATAAGTTGCAAGACCATGCACTGACAAGATTTGATTTGTCATCCAATGCTGTGCAAAGGTCACATGACCAGTTGCTGTGTTTCTGATGGTGAAGTCTTTAGGGGCATATGAAATTAAGAAAACTTAGATTAGCTGAAATTATGCTCTTTGTCTCTGACCACTGCAGACAAAAAATGAAAACACGACTATGGCATTCATGAAAAAAATTTGTAAGAATTCAGCACGAATGAGTATATGTTATAATTATATACATATTAGGCATCCCAATGAGGGAAAACTATCGAGAATACATTCTTATTAGCTCTGAATTTCAATGTGAACATATATTCAAATTATTTTGAATCCATGACTTGCTCACTGAGTGAGTCTTGTACCATTTTGTGAATATAAAACTGCACAACGTCAACCATAGGATGTCTACTCTAGTGTCTGTCTGCCTTTCATTCAGCATGCGGTCCATAGTGTGAATACTTAGATGAGTAGCCTAGCAAAGTGACATGCTTGAAATGAGATGCTTTGGTTCACCGGACTATGTCTGTCTGTCTGTCTACAGGTCTGTCCACTTATTTGTTCTTGTTATTTATGTGAGAAATTCATGAGTCAAATAATTACATCAGATACTGGCTTACCGCAAACTTTCAGACAGAAGCTCCCTAAAGTGCTTGCCTTTGCTCTACAAGCACAATAACCTGCCACATAATTTGCTCACTTAATATTAATTCATAGTTCATGTGGCCGACTTCGTTGCTTAGGAACCACAGTATATGAAGACACTTAGGTTGTGAAGAATGGGTATAATTGTTTTCCCATTTCAGACCACATGTCATCCACTTGGAAATAAGATTCTTTGTTTGAGGTTCATACATATTAACATGTCTTCTCAAGCATTTCTGAGAAGCAAAGAAATAAAACCCAAGGGAATGATACGTGATCTGAAATGGGTAAACATTACACCCACACAGTAAAGAGGTCTATTGCATGGTCCAAGGAAAATTACATCCAATGTAATGAAGAGTTGAGATACTGATATTCTTGGCCAATTACTGTTTGTTGACCAACCATTCAAATCCATCGTATATTATCTGCCACTTGAACTATTGTTATTTTTGCTGCTTTGCTAACATCGCAGTTTGTTGAACCAAACTTCTTTTTCCCCATACATTTCAAGTTGTACACTTTGTAAAATAGGATCAGCTACTAATTATTGGATACCAACCTACCAAATAAATAAATAAACCACTTTAGAAGTGCTCTTGCATACACAGGCATTTTGCTTGCTTTTCTATAGCTAGTTAATTATAAAACTACTGTATTTAATTGAACCCCGCAGTAGAAGCTCCTAGTTAGTTGTTGTTATAAGACTGTTCAGTGATTACTCCAATTGTCACCAACAATAAGTAGTAGTGTGTACTTGGTCAGGTTTCCTGTTGTGAGATATGGATGTAAAGACTTGGGTCTAGAGGGAAAACTAGCATTTTACTAGTGTCATTCCCCCCCAGCTGTTTTCCACCACAGGTAGCTTGATGAAATTAACACTGCAAAAGAATCAACATCTAGCTTAAGTTTAAATAGCATAAACAGTCTTATAACACAACACAAATGCAGATTAACTTATTTTTGTACCGCAGTTCTTTCTGTACAAATATGCAGTGTATTATAATCCTTAAAATGTTATATAATTTGCACATAGAGGCATTCAATTTATTACGCTTTTGCAAGCTGGCTGCAAAATCAAAAATAGTTTAAAAAAGGGAAACTGACTTCCCCTAAAAGCTTAAAGATAGATGAGATAAGATCATGGAATTTTAAAATCTATGCAAAGCAAATGGAGTGACTTGCATAAAGTCAATTTATTAATTTTTAAACCTGGCTCTGCAAACTTATTCGTTTAATGTATTGTCTTGTCCCAGGGACCATAGGTGCTAGGCCAAGTGAAAGAGGGAGATTGTTAGAGAGAGAGACCTCTTATTAAACAAGCATGAGGGCCATACTGTAAGTTATAGACGCAAGTTTTTTCCACTGCCCTATGGCCCAAAAAGGGGGGAAAACAATTAGGCCCCATAAATTATGTGTGGACTGAGCAAGGTTAGTAAAATGTTTATTATAGGACAAGGTAAACACACAAATAAGGTTGGTGATCCATGCTGCACATTATTGCACCATGTTTGCTAATGGGAGCATGTGAAATTACCTTGCCAAATGATAATTAATTAAAAGTTATCTTTATGTGTTTATGTGAAAGATTTTGCACTTTCTTCAACTACAGGAATCTCAATCAATGATTTTTGAGTACTTCAATTCTTTACCCAGATCTTAAAATTTTAAAACTGCTCACTAATGGTGAAGTTAAAATTTATCAATTTGGATGCCTATGGGTTTAACGAACCAAAACATTTTCACATGAGCCCCATTCTCACTCAGCATTTTCATCAGAGTGGCCCTTGGGACAAGACTTACCAATGTAGTTAAAAAAATATAGTTAATCATTTAAAGACTTAATTATTAAATGTCACAATCATTAAAAAATGCAAATAATTTACAATAATATGAAAAAGAAGAAAGTTAAAGGATGTATAGTCTATATGCTATTTTATATTAAAGTAAGAAAATCATTATTTTATATTATTTATTTAAATCCAGATTCCTTCAATTCATACAAGGAATGCGAGGGCCTGTGTGCAAGGTTTTAAGAAAACCAAAAAATAATAATAATCACACCCAGGTGCTCGGGTCCATGGTTTTAAAAGAGTAATAAAACATTATAGAGTAAAGAAATCACAACTTTATTAGTTTTAGACATAGATTTAATCACTCAGTTAATATGTTCTATCATTTCAAGTAGACAAAACTTACAGAAAAATAGCATATTTAACTAAGATGATATTTTGATTTTGAAAATGTTGGAATAAAAGTAATTTGGCTTTTATGTGGTGATGCACATATTTCCAGTGACATCACACTTAAAAACCAAATGAGAGACTAAATTTTAAACAGTCTGTAAAACTGATTGAAAGATCTTCTTAGCCTTGGTAGTACAGAAGCTTCTGACATGCCATCATACAAAATAGAGGACCTCTATTTCTCTACTTTTGAAAGCTTCTTATAGACTGTTTCAGCTTGTAGAGCACATTTTTGTAAATTATTTTCTCGTTCGCAGGGCTATATCGTAATTGCAATTTCAGCATGCCCTGGGTACTAGGAATCAATTGAATCTAGATGATCAAACTAAACAGACATCATTCAATAATTATTATTTACACGTTAAGTTTAATTTAAATATAATGCTAAGTTCAACTTCTTGGTCAACAGAAATTGGTAGTCATTGAAACAGGAAAATGTTTACTGGTGTGGAAGAGTAGAGCACTGTCTTCAACTTTCAAGGAAATTTCAATTGTTATTTTTTCATACATTTTTCAAAATGCAAAGAGAAAATTTTGTCTTGCAGTTAAGAAAATATTTGCATTGAATTTTTTCTTTGAACAGTGGCTGCTCTTGCACATATTTATCATGTGATGCCCACTTGACATGTAACCAGCCATTGACAGATGTTATTCCAACTGATGTCAATGCAAGCAATAGCCTGGTTACTATTCAAGATGGCCTACCAGCTCCTCAAAAACTAGAATACTTTTGCCATGAAAATTTTATTGAAAAACAAAGTGACAACAAAAATATGTTTTGCTCTCTTTTTATGTCCATCACTTAAAAGAAAAGTAGGAATGCAGCAAATTAGAAAAAACTAACCAGAAAGTTGACAAAAATTAATTATATTTATGCAGAGTCCAGTTCTTTAAGATTTTACAAAAACAGCTAATAAAAATAATGGAATCCAAAAAGTTGGTTTGGTCTGGTCTGTTGTTGTTTATTTAACTTTAATCTGATTTTTTATTTTCTCTGGCTTTGTGGATACTATCAATTATTTATTCTCCATTAAAAATGGGCCATTTTTGACCATTTTGGGATAAAAAGCATGAACTGGTTTTGATGGATTTTGGGCCAGTTTTACACCTTTTGGAAAAAATATCAATTATTACTGGGCTACCTATAAAAGACCAGTCTAAAAATATGTCACGTCTCGTTTTTTCCTGTGCAGCAAACTGGAAAACTTGCACAATCAGTACCCAGGGTTCTGCAGAGCAGGTAAGCTAAGGGTTCCCAGATGAAGTGGAATGTTGCAATTTCTGCAGTTGTCAATCAATGTGTCAAGATCAAACATATGGGAGGTCACGTGGCACAGACCAATTAAGCGTGCTCATTTGATTGCCACTGTTCAACAGGAATCAAAAGCTAAAACATACAGCGAAAAAAAAATTTCTATGTTCACCATGTGTTCAATTTTAGAACATTTATGAGAAGGGATATTTCTCTTCTTGTGATTGCCTTTTACCATTCATAATAAAAATTGGTTTGAAAACTGGTCACTGAAAAAAATGTATATCTGTTATCCCGATTTTTAAAATCGGGATAATTATATGTATATATTTTTTCTGTGACCAGTTTTCAAGCCAATTTATACTTGAGTAGAGGAAACTTACCCAAGTTTCTGATATATTACAAGAATAACATTACCCAAGTATTACTAGTAATAAATGTATTGCACCTAACTTTATTACTAAATTTTCAATTTTTTAAAAAATTGAATAACTGTTAAAATATTGAAACTTACTCACAAGCTCGCTTACTGCGCACATGTGAAAGTCGCTTCTGGTAATGTAATTTACTATCTTTTGATTATAAAGATATTATATTTTTTCAAGTTTTAGCCGTGTCCGAATCCAGAATCTGAAGGTACATACCAGGCCATAAATTCCCTCACTGCGCACGAATCAAAAATGCTACTGGCAAACTGAAGGAAACGTATTTTTATATATTTACAGCCATTAACACAAAGTGTAAAAAAGTGGTCTGAAATGTTAATGCAGTTCCATCCCTCAAAACCTAAAGATGCCTGAAATGGAACAATTTTGGACTTTTTCACCCTAAAACACGTTTCCTACTATCTCATCCGACATACGTTTCATGTCTATCCCATGTGACATACGTTTCATGTCTATCCCATCTGACATACGTTTCATGTCTATCCCATCTGACATACGTTTCATGTCTATCC
>JAAAQI020012015.1:0-19963 GCA_011800005.2 Stichodactyla mertensii | reverse complement strand
GGATGGATGATTTTGATAACATTATAAGTCTATAAAATGTGCATGTAATCTTTTGCACATCAGTTTCAATATAGTAGTATGCTTTGTCACAAGTGCATTTCCCAGGAACATCCTCTCATTTCACCAGGTGCGAGGCATAATTATATTGAATCCCAATGAACAAAATCTTGAGCTTGTCTTTGGTTAGAATATGGAACAAAGTGTTGTCCAGGTCGATGTAAATCCTCCATGTAGTACCACTCTTTTGTTGTTTTTCTATTTTCTTGAATGCTAAAGACCTTTGCCAGCCAAGGATCATGACCATATCCTTTAATTAACACCATATCTTCAAGTTGTGGAAAGAAAGGTATTTGGATACCAGAATGTGAAATTGCCATACTTTCCCAAATACCATGATGGAATCGAAATATTTACCATTAATGTTTCCTGGATGGAATTGTGCATAACCATTTAAATACCATCAAGGAATCCATTAACTTACCATTAATGTTTTTTGGATGGAAATTGTACAATAACCATTCAAGTAACCATTCATGTTTCTATTATAAATACCATAAATGGGAAGTGTTCTGTTTTTCCATCAGTGTTTTTTTAATGGGAATTGCTAAAAAAAAATGTACTTATACCCATTACGGTTTTTTGAAATTTTTCCCTGTGAATGTTAAGCCAATAGGGAAGTGGGGGTAGTGGCTAGGCCTATGACAGAAATTTGGTTATTCAATTGTAATGAAAATTGTTCACCCCAGGCATTTATTCAGATGCCATTAGTAGGGACTGATCATAAAGTAAAGTGTGGATGGGCTGGTGAAAAGAGGGGGAGGTCACAATTATTCAGCCTGTAAATAAGGGTTCGTCAAGAGAAAATGAGCACTAGTCAAGGGTGATTACCAATTTTTTGCCAGTGTTTAAGGGGTGGACCATATTAAATAAACACTAAGAAAAGGGGTGGGCCACTTAAATATTCTACCTTCATACATTTTATTTTACCAGCCCACCCTACCTCATGATCAGTCCCTTACTTAAAGGCAGGATTCAGTTCAGTTAAAATCCCAGCCCACGTGACAGCACATTAAGTCAATTTCCTGCTATAGGCCCAATCTCCCCCCCTCCCCCCACTTACTGGCTTAACATTGATAGGTTCATTAAATGGATATGGAAGGTACATGTAGGATACTTTTGACCTAGAACTCTCATAATTCAGTATTCTCCAATCAAGAAATTTAAAAAGTTCCCATAGGGACTGGTCATTATTCATAATTAAGGGGATGGTGGTGAGGAGAAATCATAGGGGATCAGTTGTATTTTTTTAAATGACAGAGGGTGGGATGTTGTTTAAATAAGGTTTTAGGCTGCATTCATTATGTATGGCTGAGAAGGGGGCAGTTGAAATTTTTGTATACTAGGAAAATTTTAAGATCCTCCCCTTGATATAAGAAAAAATCATGTATCTCCCCAGGGTAAGCTTTAATTAAATTTTGCATCCCCCCTCAAAGTCCAAAAAAACTGAAATTCCCCCATTCACTGATAAGAAAATTTTCAGATCCCCCTGAATTTCACCTGTCCCCCCGCCCCGCCCCAGCCATACATAATGAATGTAGCCTTACTGTAAATGTTGCCCATGACACTGATGAGGAAAGTGACAGTGACAATGACCTTGTACTGTGTGACAGTGACACCAGCAGTCAGAGGGAAGGTGAAAGTGATGAAGAAGATTCTCCAGGAGTGTACAGTTGATGGCATATACAAATAGTGTGTGTCTGGGTGGGGGGAGGTCATAGCTTCAATGAAGTCTTTCAAAGGGTGGGTCAGGAATAAAATTGTCGCCAATTTATTTTTTTCTCCCTCACCCTCTATGACCGGTCTCTTACCAAAAAAAAAGGAACAAAAAAGATTAAGCTTTAAGCTTTCTGGTAATTTTAGGAAGAATTCTCTAAAGAAACCGATACTAACCCAAACAGAAATAGCCATTTACGAGCGGACCTGGAACTTGCGCAAAGCAAAATTGAATTCCTGTTCTTTTGGACCGATACTTCTTCACAGGAATGTAGTCCAGCACAGTAAAAGAACAGATGCTTTCAAAATTGGCCGCCATCTTGAGTCTTTTCCTGAAATCCCGCGGGAACACAGGGATCCCAAACAATAGCCTTCCTCTTAAAATTATGCAAAAACTACGAGAACAAAAATTTCCTTTTTTCAGTGCTTGTTTATTCTTAGGCGGCTCTTTATGAGTTAATACATTTTTTAAAATGTTACTGCAGCTGTAGATCTTTTGATTTGGGTTTTCCATAACGGGTTTCCTGTGGCGGGACGAGTGAAAAACTGCTCATGCACATGCGCATACCGGCATGACTCCACAAATTTTCCAACATGGCGGCTGTAAATGCTTTGTCAAACGTTCCCGAAGTAGATGGAGGATTCTCCTTCCAAAACTGCAACAGGTAACGCTTAAACCATGCGAAAGAATAAAAGAATACTTGTCCTATTACTGAGTATTTATTTTTACCCCGAAGAAATGCCATGTTGGAGAAAATGGGAGTCAAAACTCCTACAGCACGAAAAACTGGAACCACGATCGCCGGTATCGTATTCAAGGTAAGAAAGATAGACTTTGTTTGGTTATAATGATATAACATTCATATGGATTAAACTCAATGTACTGTAAAAAAAAATAGTTTTTCGTTATCCTAATCTTGTGACAATTTGGTATACATGTAAGTGAGGGGTAAAAGCTCTTAAAGTTTTTTTTACATGTGGTGAAAGGGCATGTAGAAATGTTACAATAGAAATTATAAATTCTGCATTTTTCTTTTTAAGGGGCTGGAGAAAACTTTTAAAGGTCTCTTTTGCTCATATTTCTGGTTTCAAATTTTTATACTGCCTTTGAAGTACATGTACACCCCTTTTTCTAAAATCAAGAATGTTAAATCATCTCATTATGCACTGTGAAGTAATTTCATAAATCTTTCTTTCTCTCCATCCACTATTTTATCACCTTTCTCTCTGTTTTATTAGCCCTGCATTTTTCTCCTCTACTCTTGTCCAGTTCACCCCCTCTCTCCTCTGTACTTTCTCACCAACCCCATGACTTGTTCCTTATGCAGTATAACAATCTTTAATGTTGTTTTTCAGGATGGAGTGATTCTTGGTGCAGATACCAGGGCCACAGAGGTATATAGCACATATACATACAGTATAACATGTTTCTATTTACATGTACATGCAAGTTAAAATGTATACAGCACTGGACATTTGAGTAATATTGGTATTAATGAATATTCAGTTTACAGATGTGTTAGATTATTTTCCAGTATATTATCACTTGATATACATGTAATATGTTGTTTTTCAACAGGATACAATTGTTGCTGATAAAAACTGTGCTAAAATTCATTACATTGCACCTAATATTTAGTGAGTATCATACAAATACATTGCTACTATACGTGACATACTATATACCGGTATGTACATCCCTGTTGAGATTATGAATGTCTCAGTGTTAAACCATAAGGGGGGGCAGGCACATGTGGGATATTTGATCACTCTTTGTGTTCCCACTCTAGGGAATATTATCTATTGGTTTGCAACAGGGTATAGCATTTTAATATAATATTTCTTTCTTTTTTTTTTTTTTTTTTGGAATGGGTGCTGCACAGGTGGGATAATTTGACCAAATTTTACTTGTTTTCCTTTCCCCAGGGTGAGGAATATTAGCAGAAATTATTGAAAAAATACAAATGCACCATATATGCCTCCCCCCTTCCCTCCCTGGGGCTTAGCATTGATACATGCATTACTGTACTTCTGATGCACCATATTCATGTAAATGTAGTGTTTTCTATTCAGATTGCAGAAACATGAAATATTTACTGGTATAATAGTTACCTGTAGGTACATTTTATACAGTAACCAGTCGTTTCGCCCTTTGGTAATATTGGACGATTCGCCCGAATATGAAACCAGTTCGCCTGATCATGAATACCAGTTCGCCTGATCATGAATACCAGTTCACCCGTAGCATATTAGTCAACCAAAACACGAGATGTTTCTCCCACAAAATGAAACCCTGTTCGCCCGGAGTTTTTAAATCATAGCTAGAAAAACACAAACTAAGAGACTACATAATAATTTTTATCTTGTTCGAAGTCAAACTCCAATGCTTGAAACCATACCGTCAAACAGTTAAGCCTGGTTCTCACTAGCAACGCAAGCATAAGCGCAAGCAACATACGCAGACTCAGTACTACATTTATCACTGAGGTGTGAGAAAAGACAAGCACCGCTAATGAGCAGTACCCTACTGAGTCTGCGTATGTTGCTTGCGTTTATGCTTGCGTCGCTAGTGAGAACCAGGCTTTACATTCTGTTTGTGCTTCTCGACTTACCAAACTGAAAACTCTCAAAACATGTCTTGCTTCCTATCTATATTTATAAAGTTTATTTCATTGATGATTTTTACATCTCCAGCCGGGAAGAATTTCTCAGGAACGGCTAGAATCATAGCGAATCTTAGGAAGGAAGATTAAGAAATCCTAATCTAAGTCGTCGAGTTTTTGTCTTCCTCTTCTGAATTCAACTATCTTGGAATTTATTTCATCGCATTATAAAATAAAGTGAACTTATGATTTGTAGTTTTCTAAAAACACATTTTAAAGTCACATAAATTTTGTATAAAATTCTCCAAGATGGTTTTCTTACCGCGTCTTTCATTACATTTCAATGAATTCGGGACGCTGAACTTTCCCCACTTGCAAACGCATAAAATCTATTTTCTCAAAAACTTGTCTTAATGTCTCTTAAGCCAAAATAAAATTCTTAATTGAAGTAGTTTATTCTTCTTTAATATTACAGTAATATTACATACTTTTGAACTTCCCAATGAACTTCGCAACCCACATGGGCAAAGTTATGTGAAATTAACTGTAATGGGCATGAAACTTACTCGTTTTTAGCTTAACACACTCAAAAACACAACTAATGCCATAATGGACTCCGACTTTCTAACTGGAAGATGCTCATCTGACTACAAATCAATCGAACTTATTGAAGTTGGAAGATTGTTTCAGATTGATAAACAGACGATTTCTGAAACATTTCCCGTGCCCATGGTGTTTCGATTCCAACTGTAACATCTCCAAATATCAAAATAAATGCAGTAAGCAAGTCAACCTGCAGCGATGGACTTTCAAGTTTAGTTGAACAACTGGCACGCCTATTCTTTTTGTAGATTTCCAGACATTTTGATTCAGTTTGAATGTGTCAAACCTAGGCCAATGTCTTACTGGCTTGGAATATCAATATGTAGTAAGCCACCAAAGATGGCCGCAATATTTTTCTGCTGATGTAGTGCAAAGAACTTTGGCTCTAGAGTTATCCAAATACTGTGAATCATTCAAATGCTATGTGTTTTATACCCCTTTCTACTATAATATTTTGGTGGCCTTTCAGCCCTTTGGTGCCATTTCAGTTGCGAAGAAGATTGAGAAGCACAAACACAACGTGTAATACTAGTTTGATTGTATGATTTTAGTGAGCATCAGAGACATTTAAGTGTAATTACTGGTTTGTTTGACTTTGATCTTGATAAAATATAATTAAGTTAGTCTCTTAAGTTTAAAATGTTTTTCTATGATTTAAAAACTCTGGGCGAACAGGTTTTCTTTTTTTTTTTCTTTTGTTTTTTTGCGGGCGAAACAACTCTTGCTTTGGTGACTAATATGCTACAGGCAAACTGGTTTCCATGTTCGGGCGAATCGTCTCGGGCAAAACGACCTTCGGGCGAAACTGCCGTAAACCTTTTATACACGTTACGTGTTACACGTACATGTAAATGCCAACCAGTTTATTAAACAAAGTGAAGGTGTAAATATATTAGTGAATTTTGATTGGCATGTTAGCACTGTTGGGCCAGTGTTCAAAAACAATGTACCACTTATAAATTGTACTTAAAGTTGAACATCCATAAAGCATCTATACATGTAAGTATCTTGCATGACTTACAGTTGTCGTCACATTTGCTTTTACTATTAGTTGTTGTGGAGCAGGGACAGCAGCAGATACAGAGAATGTCACAGAATTGATTTCATCCCAAATACAACTACACTCTTTATCAACTGGTAGACAGGTACTGTAGGAAAATGTTTTATGAAAAAAGTCCTCTACAGCAACCATGGCCTTTTATCTTACATCCATTTTCATATTCCAAGATAATTGAATCTATTTGAGTTACCTGAACATGAGGTGTTCTGTAAATAGCTAGATGTTGGTATAGTATTTTCCATTGGAATCCAAGTACCATTGCCTTGATCCTTGGCAAAGAATGAAATAGTATTCAAAGCATGACGTGCTCTGAAATGAAAAAAAATATTATGTCCAGCATTTGCTCAAAGCATGTACCTTACAATGCATATCTTGTGCATTTTATTCTTAATGCCATAACATCTACTAACACTAGTTACATACCTCAATCGGCAGCCAAGAGTTGTGACAGCATTACGTCTGCTAAAGCAAAGATTATTCAGGTACAAAAAAGAAACTAGTAAAATAATTTATAGATAATATAATCTGGTATTTTTTTGGAGTTTTTCTTTTCTTTTTGTGTGCACAAGTGACATTGAATATTACACAATGATGTGTTCTTTACATCATTCTAGTTTAAACAAACACAGGAAAACAACAATCTAACATTTTACTTCCTGTTAAGACCTTTGTTATTCATTTGAACAGATACCAGGGTTATATCAGTGCTGCTCTAGTCCTGGGTGGTGTAGATTTCACTGGTCCAAAACTCCATACTGTTTACCCTCATGGTAGTACTGACTCCTTACCTTATGTTACTATGGGTGAGTTTATCATCTTATCATTTACAGTGCATACATGATAATGTTGATGATGATGACAATGGTGATGGTGATGATGATAATACTGATTATTATACATTTTACTCACTATCTCAATTGTGATTGGCCGAGAGCCTACAGCTAATTCTCGATATCTGCAGAAAAAATTTGCGCATAATAGATTTATCCTGTTGAGTTCAAAGTCCAAGTGTTCATGTGAACGCGCGCGTGCTCATTCAAGGCTAGAAGCTAGAGTAAGTTTGGGTGTCTTTACAACGTATTGATCTCAAAAGATGGCCGCTCATTTGCTACTGTAACGGATGAGGAGATAAATACTCTCATAGATAAATAAGACAAAAATACAAAAATGCAACGAAGTATGCAATGAATATATTCACAGATTATTTAAAACAAAAGGCCTGGAAGAACCACAGGATAAAAACCCCCATGGTTGTAAAGCAGTTCAATGCTGACAGAGACAAGAAGTGATGAGAGTTCATATTCAAAAAGTTCAAAATTTAATCGCTTCTATGCTGACTTAAGGTATAACATTTTGGTGAAAGCTTGCATAATAATTATGGGATTATTTTTGTATTGCATTAAGTATTATTTTAGTCCGCATGAATTTGTTATTGAGTTATTGTGTCCATTTTAGTCATTAACGTGGCAATCAATGTCTTCTCGGTTTACAAAATGTATAATAAAACTGTTATTGAATTCGGTTTTCCCAGGATATTGTACATTATCAAGACCTTAAGTCTGTGTTATCCACCGAAGCCTATGGCTTCGGCTGATAACACAGACCTCGGTCTTGATAATTAACAATATCCTGCTCAACCTCATCCAATAACTGCTTATTAATTTGCTGGTGGTGGTGATTATGATGTTGCTGGCTGTGACAGTGATAATATTGATGCTGATGATGATGTCTACAAAAGTAAAGGCTCAGTCACATGATGCAATGATGCTGGCAATGTTGCAGAAATAGAAATGAGTTCTAAATGTGGTTAAATAAAAATTGAAGCAAAGTTAAACTAGAATGAAGTTGCCCGGTATTGCTAGGATATGTCAACAATAGCTTCTCGCTTTGTAGCTAGCTGTAACACAAATTAGTGTTGTGTGCCTCAAGCACTTCACACAAGCAGATGGCTGATGAATAATTGGGGGCTGGGGACGAGGTTCGCTTTGGGTGCGATCCGATTTCGCTAACGCTAGTTGCTATCCGTTTTCGCAAACGCTAGCTTACGCATTTGTTTGCTATACGCAACGCTGTTTGCTCAACAATAACTCATCTACTAGTGATGAGTTTAATTGTGATGTTTCTGGCAACATTGTGCACCACAGTTTGCATGGGTAGACACAAAGTGCAATTTCTGCATTGCAAGCAATGCCATAAGGAACATTGCATGGTGTGTCTGAGCCTTAAAATCAACATTGTTGAAAATGAAAATGCTTATGATGATTGTACTACTGATTTTAGTGCATAGGTAAAGGTGCTGATAGTGGTGGTGGTGGTGGTGGTGGTGTAGATACAATGGCATTAATGGTGAAATATTTTTGTTTCCAGGTTCTGGTTCTCTAGCAGCTATGTCTGTGTTTGAGTCTAGATACAGACCTGATATGGAGGTAACAATTACCATATTGATTACCAGTATTATCATGCAAACTTTACAATCTGCATTGATTTTGGTGAGACATAATTGTACATGTATTTCACTCTGAAAGAAGATCATTTTATCTATGTTGTCAGTTGGAAGAGGCCAAACAACTTGTCAGGGATGGGATTGCAGCTGGTATTTTTAATGACCTGGTAAGCACGTCAATCAGAGACAGATCCAGGGCGAGGGTCAGGGGTTCTGGACCCTCCTGTCATACCTTAGGTTTATTTGATTCTTTTGGAGGATAGAAATGTGTGGATGTGAAAAAGTCCAACAGGTTTTGCTTATTATATATTTGGACCTCCCCCCCCCCCCCAATTCCTTGTAAATGCACTAAGGCTCAGGCAACTGATGTGATGTTGCTGCAATATTGCTTGCAACAGGGAAATCACACCATGTGTCCACCTGCGTAACTGTTGCACATGATGTTGCTGAAGTACTAGTTGTTTCTACTTCTGCAATACCTCCAGCAAGGTCATGTGCATGCAGTTTGCATGGTTGGATGCACTGTGTGATTTCCCCATTGTAAGAAACCTTGGATTCTGTGTCTAAGCTTTTGACCCCTTGCAATGCTAGAGAAAACAATAAAGGATTATAGAAGAAACAGTCCATAATTCTCAGTCTATAGCTTGTGATTTTTCATTGCAATTTAATTTTTCCATGAGCATCGAAAAACTGTGTATTGCAAAGTGCTCCTTAAAATTGAGCCAAAACGAAATGCTTTTTTTATTTTTTTCAGGGTTCTGGTAGCAATGTAGACTTGTGTGTGATTACAAAGGAAGGAGTGGATTATATCAGACCATATGATGTAGCTAACCTCAAGGGAGAGAGACAAGGGAAATATTCTTACAAGAGAGGAACTACAGGTAATGTACTGTATTACTGATTTGCCTGATGTATTGGTGTACATAACAAAATGCCCAGCTCAGGCCCTGTCAACCTTTTCTTAGCTACTAGTACAGTTTACATGCAAAAGTGTACATAATATGTCCTCAAAGACTGTAGTGAAATCAATATGTTTGTGTTTTCTCACAGCTGTTTTGACCAAGAAGGTGACTCCTATTAAGATTGATGTTGTGGACACAACTATGGCTAGTACTTCAGCAGAACCAATGGATATGTAAAATACCTAGGCACTGCATTTAAAAAGTCAAATAGCAACTGTGCAGTAAAGTTCCATAAGGGTTTTGCTCCAGGAGTAGGCTCCCAGGTCATTTTGCACAACTAGTACACATGAGAGAGCATGCTGTGGGAGCTTGCTGCATGGTGTACTGGTAGTCATGTTTCCTGATATTTAACCAGTTTAATATCAGGGAGTGTGAGCCGAAAGCAAAATTCTGCTCCTGTCACAACCTTGTTTACATTAAATCTTTGGCACATACGAAGGAGCAAAACCATCCTGGAGCAAAACTCTTAGTGTGTATAGACCTTAAGATGCAGACACTGACCAATGGACAAACACACAAACATGGATGCATGTAGCCACAGAAGACTGATGATGGACAGACAGAAAGATAAAGTGCTAAAGCATATAGATTAGCCATTCCAAAGCTAATGTTTGCACTGGATTATGGGACTGTTTTAGGGGACAACGTTTCACTGAAATTTGTACTAAATTGTAATAAAGTACTTGTAACCTATTCTTGATAAGATTGTTTTCCATATATTATTACTTTCACATTCTTTTACCCTGTAATTGGCACTATATGACATCATCAGATGAAAAATGTGTCACAGACCCATAATTCAATGCAAACCACAACTTTGGAATGGTGAATATAGATATGGATATTTAGGACTAGTACATCCTACAACTGAAATCTTACATAATCTAGACAAACAAAGGAATCATTTATCAGCGGTCATCTTAACTTTCATAAAATGTTCCCTATGGAATATTTTGTGTGATTGTAATAATTTTTTTTAGAAGACTAGAATGTTGCAAACCTGTGTCCTATTAAATTTCTTGGTAGCTACAAAATCATTTGTGTTGTGTCTTTTGTTGATAATAAGATAATTGTCATTTATTTTCGAGTGAAAATTTTGAATTTAGATTAACAGAAACATTCTTGACTTTTGGTAAAATAAAACAGAAAGGGAATAAGAACTTAAAAAATCGCAATGATTGAAAAAAAGAGAAAGAAAAGAAAGAAACCAAGGGAGCAAGCTTGCTATAATAAATAATGCAAATGGCTGTATCAGGATTCTCACTGATCTTAAAAATTCAGGGAAATCTAGAAAAGTTTCAAGCACAGGGAATTTTGTATTTAGGTAAATGATAAAATGTGCCAAAAGTCAGGGAAAAGTCCGGGAATATTTGAGCCAGCAAATGCAAAAAGAAAAAAAAAACATTTTTAGAAATTAGTTTCCTTTGGAATTTTGCTAGAGAGATCCTGGAATCCTGTATAACCATTTTCATTTCAGTGAAGTCTGAAAAATAGGATTTGGTCGGAGAAAAGTCAGGGAATTTCAGGGAGAGTAGGAGCCTTGTTTACATTAGTCACTGTATTGTAATATCTTGCAAACTAGTTGGGTGGTTTTAATCAGGTAATTGTCAAGGAATGTCCAAAATTATTTTTCTTCGTTAACCGTTAATTATAAATGAGGCTTTTAAAAATTCAAGTATATCATTCATTGTTTTGCATTGAAATATGATGTATTACTGTAAAATGGAATCGTTACATTTGGGGTGGCTTCACATCCAAGGTTAGTTCAAAAAACACACGAAAAGTGGCGTTATTTCGTGAATTTATTGCATCAGCTAAAATAGAGCCGACATTCCTTCAAAGCTGAGGATTTTAAGGATAGAATATTTTTTGTCGACACTTGTTACATTACAGCAAAGCCTTGCAGCGCCAATTTGAAATTTATTACCTAAGACTTGTTAGAGAGAAGTCAGAGGAAAGTTTCGAAAACTCTTGCTAGGAATAGGATCTTTGTAAAAGTCAAATTATATGAGAAAATTGTTCTTTATTAGTCAGTTGTCAAAGAGCTTTTCAAAATTCTGTAATTGCGTCCAAAAGAATGTCAAAATAGACTCAGTCCAACTGTGTAGCTATTTCCAGTTCCAGCTAAAGTGTTTTGGTTGTAAATACGGAAAGTCATCAAGAAGTTAACTTAACTTAAAATGAAAGAACGAACGAAGGGAAGAGAGTAACTCGGTATTTCTAGCTTGGCTTAGACAACTTTTTTTTTTTAAAAAAAAAGCTGTTTTCTGAGTGTCTTATAGATTTTTACCATGGGATCCGCAATCCCTATGAAATTTCACTTTATGC
The DNA here is from genome assembly GCA_011800005.2 of Stichodactyla mertensii. Taxonomy (NCBI): domain Eukaryota; kingdom Metazoa; phylum Cnidaria; class Anthozoa; order Actiniaria; family Stichodactylidae; genus Stichodactyla; species Stichodactyla mertensii. Next base: position 8,191 of record JAAAQI020012015.1, on the reverse strand, counting down.
GCGAGAGAATGCAGGCAAAGTCCGTGTATGATCTATGATTAGAAGAGACTTTCACGAGTGGGAAACAATACGGCAAATTCGTAGCCCTACTTTACCGTAGCCGTAATTCCCCTTTGTGATGGGATGATTCGCGAGAAAACAATGGGAAGCCATTTCCATGTTTTTGCATGCCGCGTCGAACTTCACGAGCCGAACCTACATAATCACATCAAAGAAGACCACCTAATTATCCATTGTTTTCAATGAGTTTGGCTCATGTGAAGTTCGACGTTTGACCACCTTAGTACCCTCCATTGATCAGCTTGCGCATTCATGCCCCGAGCTGCATTTAGTTTCCTTTGACTTGGATCCCTTATCTTAACAAGATCAGTTGGATACCCTGCAGTATGACTCGGACTGAAATAATTTTTAAACCTTTATTCTTGTACTAAAAGTGGGAATCTTCAAGCGATGGAAGAAGAAATGGTTTTGTTTGAGTCGCTCAGGATCACTGACAATCGCCCCAAGACCGTACGCCCAACCTCACCATGTCTTTGATTTAACCTTGGAATGCAGAGAGATTCTTTTTGGCGAAGCATGTAGGAAGATCAAACCGCAACAGAAGAGTCACACAAACTATCTCATTTGCATCATACTTGATATGACAACGTTGTTGCTTCTGGCTTCAACGGACGACGAATTTTTGTATGTATATGAACGCAGTATGTATTTGAATGTATTTAGAAAATGCAGTTAGAAAAAATTTAGTTTGAACTAAGATAATGCATTGGAATGGCGCGAGTAGAAAAACGCTAGTGACATAGTAGAGGAGTGAACGGAGGTCTGTTTTTCGCTATAGTCATGCCGCTGTGAATCTCATTAATCTTATTATGTCATTGTTCATTACAGGAATTGGAAAACAGCCTTAGAGTTAGTTACATCACGGTCGGTAAGTTAAAGATCTTCATGTTACGTAAATATTGTAAACTGCATCACTACGGCCCCGTCCACTCGTATCCGTTTCCTTGAAGAAAAAAAAAATTATTTTTTCCGTTTTCGGAAAATACTCGTCCATACGAGAACGCTAAAACGATTGAAAACACTAGTATTCTTTACAGAGCATGCGCTGCACGTCATCCTTTAAAATGCACTCTCGACCCCAGAGCCCTATCATTTTTACTCCGACCAATCTCGTTCCCAGAGTCTGTCCGGCTTTTTGGTCAGCGGGTAGCGCCAGGAAAGACTCTGGGGGAATGAAATTTTTTACCCCAGATTTTCCGAGGTTCCGGTTTGTGGGAGTCCGCTAAAAATCTTATCGCAGGTTCATTCAAGAAACAAAATGGCGGCAACAATCGTCCCGAAACAGGAATGAACTTTTCTAACTAACAGGTGTTTTTTTAATGTTGGGAGTTAAAATCTAAAAACTTTAACTAATTAAAGTGTCATTATTTCATTTATGAGGAAAGAAAGACAAGAAGATCACGAAAAAACCGTTAGACGACTCTCGAAACTATCTTACTGCCTCAGACTCATGCCGTCTGAATTTCGGCCGTTAATTTTTGAAAAGCTACGAATATGAACTGAAATATAAAATAGACTTGGTAACAGATAAACTATCAAAGTCTTCAGAAATTGGCGGTTTATCCTTTTTATTTTGGTATTTAGTTTCTTATTTCTTTATTTAAAATCAGTTTTGATAACGGAAACTTTGATAAATCTTCATACTTTTTATCTTCCGGTTGTTTTCAATTGTTTTGAAACAGCCAATCAGAATCAGTGTAAGATTTCATACCCCCAGAGGCTTTCCCGGCGCTACCCGCTGACCAAAAAGCCGGACAGGCTCTGGGAACGAGACTGACTCCGACGAATTGCCAGAGACTCTGGGAGCTCGTCAAGAGCGTGCGCAGTAAGAACAACAGGGCTCTCGGGTCGAGAGTGGAAAAAGTCAAAAAGTGCGCGCACAAGAATGAAATAAAATTGAGAAAAGTGGGTCCAGAGAAGTTCGTTTCACTTATCATAGACTTAAAAGATCAATGCACTCATGCGTCAAAGTTTGCCTGGCATGTCTTTCCTGGACTTTCTTCTGGGATAACGTCTAAAATGCTTGTGGTTTCTCTCTTGACATTGAACAGGATTGTTGGTCGATACGAAAGACTTTTGATGAAAACGAATCTTGGAATGCAGATGATAGGAGCGATGTTCGGGACACAAATACCTGTAAGACTGTAATTTAATCCTAGCGAATCGTTCAAATAAAACAAATTGTTCTGAATAGACCCTATCCTATAAAAAGTTAGTTCAATTACAATTTCAAGGTATATTATTTCTGGAGGGGAATGACTTTGCCTTGTGCGGTTGTACAAGCACAGGATCAGTTTTGCGTGCAAAATCTCTCGCGCATTTTATCTTCTTAGTTCTTTTGTTTTACTTTTCACCTAGCTCCACCACAAACTCCAAGACAACAGATAGAGTCAATATACGGCAGAAATAAACACCGTATCCAGTCAGCACCTGGCAATACCGGCCGCACTTGATAAGACTAGACGAGTGGTTGATTGTTACCATCATCGATTGATCTATGGTCGGATCCTGGATTTTTTGGACTAAAGTTTATTGGTCATATTCTGGCAATGGGATCAAGTTACCTATCTTTCCTATAATAAGCCGAGTAGTAAATCTTGTTTTAACCATTCACATTACGTTACATTTTTTTTTTTTTTTTTTTTTGCGGCGGCCCTTTAATAGTGCTTTCTCAAGATATGGTTGAGTGAATCCTATACTTGCCAAAGCCTCGATTCATTACCGTAGCAGTTTCTTCTTGGTGTTATTATGTAAATTATACACCTATTTCAAAAAACGTTGTCGCAGCCAAACCAACAAGCCAAGTCCTCAAGGCAGAAATTCATCCATCTAGATGCAGTCATTTTAGTCCTTTTACAATAACAGGTTTCTATGCTTCCTAAATTCAAAACTGAGCTAATATCCTGACCACAGACGTTTGCTTTTGGTCTCCGTCTTTTCGCTTGTTGCTTTTTGGCTGCGACAACGTTTTTTGAAATAAGTGTATATTGTTTAATCAACACTCTTTTCTTTGCTTTATTGTTTAATCATCACGAAGTCTACTGCATCCGGATTAGTACATAGCTAAGTGCACGATGGTACGTACTGAAATCGAGACTTTGGCAAGTACAGGACTCACTCAAGCATATCTTGGGAAAGGCCTATGACCCCATGTTGCGTTTCCTACAAACGAGGATGGCCGTCATTGTTTTCTTCCAGGGAAAATACTTTAACACTTGATACAATTGCTTGTTAGGGGCATGGTAGCTAAAGGCGCAGAAATATACCAGAAACCGTGATCCCGCGCAAGTTGAAGAATGTTGTTGCGCGTTTTTCCGCCCACTTTCCCTTGTCAAGCAACAGAAATGTTTGTTGCAGATTGGAAAAAAACGTGTGCAAAAAGTAGAACCATGTACTTTTTGCAACAAAATTTTTCATTTGTTGCGCATTTTACCCTCTCTCATCAAGCTTTTTTTACGCAACATTTTTACAAACGTCTGTGATTGGTCCGTGAAAATGACGTAGCTCGTGCCCGCGGATTGGCTGTATACAACAAGCCAATCAGCGGGCAGAATTAATAGCGACAGCGAAAACTTACAACGTTCACTTCTAAGTAATGGAGGAAAGACTAGGGAGGTGAAATACATGTAAATAATAGAAATTGAAACTAAACAAACTCTCACTAACGATGCGCTCACCGTTAATGAGAGTTTAAGTTTTAATTTCTGTTATATACAAACATTCATTTCTGTTGCGTGACAAGTTTGAAAAATGTTGCGCGCATTTTCGCGCCTTGAATAGGCGCCCTTTCTCAAGATATAGTTAAGTGAGTCTTGTACTTGCCAAAGTCTCGATTTCAGTACGTACCATCGTGCACTTAGCTATGTACTAATCTGATACAATGGACTTCGGGATGATTAAACAATAAAGCAAAGAAAAGAGTGTTGATTAAACAATATATAATTTACATAATAACACCAAGAAGAAACTGCTACGGTAATGAAATCGAGGTTTTGGCAAGTAAAAGACTCACTCAACCATATCTTGGGAAAGGCCTATTGCCTTTTTCACCGGTATCTTTCAGTGTGTTAGCGAAATTAAAACGGATCAGCAGGAATGGACGGTAATAAAGTTCGTAAAGTTCATTCCATTTATTGATTTAAAAACTACTACGCAGCCACGCCAGGCCGGACGTTTTGCCCACTTTTGCCCACTTTGCGCGCCGCATTCACCACTTGGTAGTGGACTAGTCTTGCATAGAATTGTGGGGCCAAGAGATTTACAAAGGCCCAGAATTCCATGCGAGTGTATTCTTTTGGACCTCAACGCAAACAACCAACAATAATTTATTTAATTTAAATTTTAATGTTCTTAGAAGACTTTCAAGTCTTTTATGCGATTTGATGAAATTATCGAGGGAAATTGCGTAATAAATAACAATAATTCGGCAAATATTCTATCTGACATGTGTATTGACAATAAAAATCTAAAATCATCGAGATCTATCTAAAAATAAATGAACCTTCAAATCTTCACATTTTATGACTTACTTTCAAGACAGAAATACTCAAAAAGGTACGTTAGAAATCAGAATAAAAAACAACTAAAGTAAACAGCATTCTCACTTAATCTTCCCTCTTTTCAACATGAAAAAGGTTTGTAATGTTGACACCTAATTTTAAAATTTATTCAATTTTTTATTATGCATCTATATTGTTTTTCGTAGGCCAATGAAACGCGGTAGATCACTATAAATTGTAAAGAAATAAACATGGCCTTGGCATAGCTTCAAAATACAAGTATTTTTTTAGTATTGAAGAAATATTTATCTTCAGAATAACATAACATTGTTCAATGGGTTCATGTTTTTCAAAAAATTCTATATTAGTCACTAGATCGAGAACTTTGATTAAAGAGATATACCCTCCCCTCTTCGTCCTACTTTAATAAAGACATATGTAACCTTGCTGTTATATTAGGAAATGATGGTCAAAATTAAAGTACATTAACAATGAAAATATCGTTAGACCAACTCCTATTTGATTTAGGTCTATTCAAAATTATGAGCTCAAAGCTTCTTTTTACGTAACTTTTAATATCTTATTTCATACTTTTTTATCATCCACTTTAATCCCTGTGAGGATGTTTGATATTTTTTCTCGCTTAATCCCAGTTTAGTTTAGAATATTGTTCAATTCTAGTTTTAGAACAATAGCTAGTTAGGTTTGAGGTCTCAGCAGGACGGATATTTGTAGCTTGTACCGCACTGGCTCACCTCTCCCCCTGTGGGGAGGAGAGAGTGGAGTTTTGACACAGGCAAAATTTAGCCTAAAATAAAGCTGTTGCGAGACAGCACAAGAATTTTCTTGTTCCTACAAATAACATTATTTTATTTATTTTCTTTACCAAATTAACGATCAAAAACCTTAGGGACCGGTCATTATTTATCGCATGGGGTGTGTGTGTGTGTGTGTGGGGGGGGGGGGGGTCGGAGGATTTTTGATGCGACACCATGAAAATTATCTGATCGCCCTGAGGCACTATGAGACTTGAGTGATCCCTGAAACTTTGTTCTCCCTCCCCCCAAAAAATTATCCGATCACCCTGCAGGCCATAATAATGACCAATCCGTTAAAGACCTGTTTTATATTTGAATTTAATCTCGAACAAACCAAGAATTTATTTAGTCCTGTCTGTTCATCCAGATGTTAGGATTAAATTTCTCAGGGTGGTACACGATCTTATTTCTTATCTCGATTGCCATGCTAACTGAGAAATTTGGCATGGTGTTGTTCAACCTTAATAGTATCCACTACCTTTCTGCTTGACATTCTCCTGGAATTCTCCTACGATGTTGCCGGGCGGATAGTACCGGCCTACTACCACACATGATCCGTCTTCTCCAACTGCTTTCGCCATGCCAAACTCCTTTGTTCCTGCCCAGATAAGCTGGGTGAAGTTAGCAGTGTGCGATGTATATCCGGGGTACTCATAGTCGTAGTCGACGATCTCGTCATACCACGTGTCTACTGCGTCACGCCCTGATAGGTCAAGGCCGAACGAGAAAGCGAGACACTCGCCGATTTCCTTGGATCCGCTGTGCATAAACGATCCGCTTTTGGTTAACTTTTCCGCGAAGGTTTGGGCTTCGTTCGCAAGCATTGTCGACCATTGTAGAGGTGGCGCACCGTGCAGGGAACGGTAGTAGTTATGACTTATAACGCACTCGTTCTTGAACTTTTCTGTTGAAAATGGAAGGGTTAGCGTTGAGGAATTCAAGACGTGCGCACATACATGAAGTCGCTGTCATGGTGACTTATGGCGGGTCTTGTCATATGGTGACGTCATATTGTCTCAGTGTCAGGTAGCCAAGTAGGCCAAAACCGATAAGGAGGAGGAGAAAAAATAAAAGTAAAACAGACTGTAGGTTCATTGAATACCACTTGCCCGGGGATGTTTCTAGTGATTTGGTGTAGTCTTGGTTGTTTGACCATCGAGATGACCCTTTGTTACAAAGACAAAGGGAGGGGGTGTTAGAGTGTTATGGTGATGTGCTGAGGCACCTCGCAGCGCTCACAAAATAATGAATTCAAATAAAGTATGAAAAAGGGGAGAGGAAGAGAGGAAAAACAAATGGCAGGAGATGGAATGGCATGGCACGAAATAAAGAAAAAAAAAGGGAAAATGGAATGATATGGCATGAAATAAAGAAAAAAGGGTAAAAGGTAAAGCAAGTTTGAATAGAAATTAAAAAGATAAGTAAGAAAGGGAGAAAAAAAGAAAGAAAGAAAGAAGAAAGAAAGAAAGAAAGAAAGAAAGAAAAGAAAAGAAAAGAAAAGAAAAGAAAAGAAAAAAGAAAAGAAAAGAAAGAAAAGAAAAGAAAAGAAAAGAAAAGAAAAGAAAAGAAAAGAAAAGAAAGAAAAGATTAGAAAAGAAAGTAAAAAGAGTTGGAAGAAAAAAGGAAGGTAAATAGATAGAGTATGGAAAAACAAGAAAACAAATAACAAAAGAACATGAGCAATACAGATAAATCAATATAAAACGACAATAAAAACAAATCAAAAAGTATACTGAAAAGTATACTGAAACATTTAATGAGCTGCGCGAGGATACCAGGGGTCCTAGTATACAACGGTGTGAATGCAGCTGTCTAGTATAGTGTGTGAGGGTGCAAACGTCATTTGTCCTCTTGATGAAGGGTGATGTGGTAGACACCGGAATGCAGTGTCAAAGCGTAAAGAAAAGAGTCAACGGACATAAAAAATTAGTAAGAATTTGAAGTAAATTAGCTAACAGTCTTTTTGAAGTATGGTGAAATGTCAGTATTTCGGTGCATGTACGTGAGACTGTTCCTTGTGACGGTATTTGCCTTCTTAAAGAATCATTCAAAAGAAGACTAGAACTCGTAAGAAAGTACAGTATAAAGCTGTCAGGCTGAATTTACGGAGGAAATCTCATCCTAACAATCCCGTAAAGGAAGAGTTTTTTTCATTGAGTTTCGAGAAGCGAATTTCGAATAAATGGATGCACTCAAGGTTAGGAGTACAGTATATTAGCAGTAATGAATACGTCATTTTATGGGATAAATGATTGAAAATCGATAGAATTCTAGACCAACAAGACCCTGCGCGCAGGCTACACTGGGATGCCTGTAGAGCTGAGCACAAATGTCCTCGAAGCTAACCACCTAGGTGTGCTGCTCGCAATGTCCGTTTTAGGCTTTCAGATCTATCATCATCATCATCCATTACACCTAGGTATGTGGCATGTAAGGCCGAACCCAGAACTATACGGGCCTAAAATTCTTTCCTCGATTCATACAACATCTGGCATTGATCTATAGGAAATATTTTCTTTTTACGAAAAAATAATCGAGAAAACTTTTCATCGATTAAAATTTTCATGTTCAACTTTATTTTCATGTCAAAATTTTCATGTTCAATTCCTATTTTAAACCTTTGGCGGAAGTTATGTTTGATTTCTAGTTGATGACGTAATAAATTAATTATACGATACGTGATCCCGGGCATGCTTCTGTTGCTTGGACAAGATTGCTTCGACTGAAGTAGATAGAGGACTTTCAGGGCTCATTTTAGACGGTAAGAAAGTCCATCCTGACAAAATCTTCATCCATACATGATATTTAATGAGT
>JAAAQI020011904.1:0-19971 GCA_011800005.2 Stichodactyla mertensii | reverse complement strand
ACCCCTCCACTGGATCTGCCCTTGCGATATAGTATGCCCAGGTTTTACTAACAGACAGAATTGACAAATAATATGGTGTTTGCAATCACTTGCCACTTCTTAGTAAGGATATGATAGTTTGGTTTGTATTCTAGCATCGACTCTCCGCTCTTTTTTAAACAAAAAAACAAAAAACTGAAACTGCCGGTCATTTAAGTGTTTTGTAAACCTTGGCCGGCAGTTTTTAATCAGTGGCAACTTTCGGCAATTCTACTTTCGCAAAAAAAACTCTCATTCTTCTCAATTAATGGCAGGTTGGATTTTATTTAGTTTTAAACACTGATAAGTCTCCTTTTCTGACGCAAGTAACGAAGAAAGGTCTGGTTGTTAGCAAAAGGTGCTACGTACGACAAAGTTTACTCTTAGGCAGGGAGATTTGACCAATAGTATTTTCCTCTCATAGGCTCTACTGATATATTTCAACTTCATAAAATAAAACTTCAACACTGCTCTTGACATAGCAACATTTCTCATAGCGGATTGAAAGCGAAGGATTGGATAAATCTGATTCATGACCTTACGACTGACTGACAAAAATTTGAGAGTTTCAGATCTTGACAGCTTTAAATCAATCAAAAATCCACTTAAGCTGGGAATGGAATTAGGTTACAAAGGAATCTGAAAGTTTCAAATACACTCTTTTGCCGTTAGATGCGGAGAAACGGTGAGCAATTCACCAATCGGATCGACTCGCCCGTACGCGTACGACTATAAGAGTCGTTCAACGATCAGTAATTTCCAGGAACAATCCTGACAATGGCTTTGGTTCGCGATCACAAACGAAGTAAACAAGAAAAAACGAGCGACGTATTGGAGATGACAAAACTGAATGGGGTGAATGGCAAAGACGAATCAATTTCGGGCCGGTCCAGGTCGTGTAAAGGAACGCTGCATGTCTTCCACACAAGTCATGAAAGTACAAAGCATCTCATTGGATACCATCGTAATTCTTCCGCACATAAAAACTGCAACACCATTCACCCAAAGTCCAATCTGGCAAATTCTTCACCAGATATGAAAACAAATCTACAAAAACAGCCTAAAAACTGCTGGAAAGAGTCTACCAGTTTTGCTAACATCAAAGACTTTTGGGTGAAGCTTACTCTTGGACTTGTCATGGTACTTTCACTGACGGCATTGGTGTTAGTGGTTTTAGATGTGATGGGAGTTATTGTTCCTACTTGCGTCTGTGATGACAAACTTGGTAAGAATAGGGTTATCGCTATGATCTCTAAACTATCTGTACATGGGACATGTTTTTCAAGGTCCAACAGTGGATTTTTGGTCAATGTGGTTTCCTTTCTCTGCTGCATAACAAGGGAAAAAGATTGCCTCAAGGGAAGGGTTTACAAATAACATATAATAATTTAGAAATAGGAATTTTATAACGGATTAAACTTCTCATCACACTAAATCTAATAACTCAATCAGATCAGTTGGGTACGATTTAAACACACAATTTAAGAAATTTGACGCTAATGTTGGGTTGGCAATGCTCATGCTTTGTAACATGTCACTATGCTTGAACAGTTTGTGCTAGCCTGTGAACAGGCTCTCCAGGGGAAGGGAAGAGCCAGCTGTGTTTACAGGCCAGAGTTTGTGCTTGAGATCCAGTAATGAACTAATTAAACAGGCTGGCTTATTAGCTCGCTGTCAAATAGGCGATATGCGCTAAACTGGGGTCATGTGACGAATTTAAAAATTCATGCATGCAAGCCTGCCAGTTGCATATCACTTACAAAACGTTTTCAGCCTTCCCAAAGGAATCGAAAGACCAAGGGATGGCGGCCAAATAGGACCAAAGACAGATTTCCAATTCACAGGTTTTGGCATTGGTTAATTTGCATATTCAATAGTCCGCGTAAAGTCATGACTTTTTCACTTAAGACGAAGATTTATTAACTGCAATGCCTTTCTTCCCTAAATGTGGATTCTCTGATATTAGTACGGATTCTTTTTTCTTTTTTAGCGAATAAAAAAAATCTGAAGCTTTAATTCAACAAAACATGTCATCATCATCTTCTGAAATTTCTTTTTTTTACTTGTTGTTCGGGGAGGTAGAAAAAAACCTTGATGAGCGGGGGAGCACCAGTTTTGTTGTTTATGGAGTTTAAGACTTAATTTCAGTTTGACAATTTAATCGAAGAAAAAAACACACCGAATACACACACACACAGAAAAAATCTAAAACTACAGTCAAAGGGCGTTCACAGAGCGGGGAAGATACAAAGGATATAAAAGTATATAGCTATAAAGGATAACGAACACTCTTTCCTTTAATAAGTATTTAGGTTCAAAGTATAAGACTGATCAAGAAAATCTATGGCCTAAGAATTCTAAGAATTCCATATTTTAGACAAAACTTTAGCCCAAATTAAATAGTTTAAACTTTTTTCCCGGCCCTTTGTATGTTGTCTCGTAGATATTGGACACACACAAAGTCAAAACTTTGTGAAAAACACTCTAAGAATTCCAAATTTTAGACAAAACTTTGGCCGCAATTAAATAGTTTAAACTAGTTTTTCCCATTGTTATCTCTGAGACATTGCACGCACAAAGTCAAAACTTAAAAAAAAATAAAAATAAAATAAAATAAAAAGCCCACACACACACACTTCGCGTGATTTTGGTGCAGGTATTGTTGAGGCTAAATGCTCTGTGTTCAACGTGTTATTGTATAGCTATCATTGAGCAAATAAACAAAAGCGTTGATCAGAAGAAACAATTTTGAATTGCATGTTCACGGTATCTTTGATTCAAGTTGCATCTTAAAACTATAATATTTTGCTTGGTCTTCTTCGTGCCTTACTTTTCTCTGTTACTTGTAATTTAAAACCGTTATAAACAAGAAACAGGTTTAATAATAAAATAGTCAGTTTTCATGGCAAAAGATATTAAGAACTGAATGCAATGGTGCTAGATATCAGTTTCACACCCTTTGCCATAGCATCATATTATACGATTTGATAATTTCCTTAAGAAATAATTCACAGCCAGCAAGAACATTCCATTTCATCGCTTTTAATGTTACCATATTCATAGGCCATTTGCATGCGGGCGTCGTACTACCAAGACCAGAATGCTTTGTCAAAATGCTTTTTTATTCAGATTTTTCTAAAGAGATTTGCCTGACAATAGAAGCCACTCAAAGCATTCTGGTATTGGTAGTAAATTACGCCATCATGCAAATGGCCTGTTCCGAATGTTTTTTGCCCTGATGTGGTTGACAAGAGAATATCATAATCCAAAAGAATTTGCTTCACTGTTCTTTTCCATGCATTTATCTTACAAATATATTTTCATTTTTATCAAAATTTTTATTCTTTTATCATTATAAGTCTAAAACATGCTCAACGTGACATTTTTTTCCTGACACGCAATATTTCTTCATTCCGTGAAACAATGTTTATCTAAACCAAATGATAATGATTTATGATTTATATAGAGTCTTTTCTATGTGGATCAATCAAAGGCGCTTTACAATGATTAATGTGAATTTTTACAGACTGCATTTTAAGGCGCCATAGGCAGCCACGCAGCTTACAATCATGAGTGAATAATTAGTATTTGAGACCAGACTGTTGAACCGGGAGACATCCCCTACCCAAATGGTTGTATATAGTATTTCAAAAAAGTATGGCGAATGGCAAATGGCGATCGGTGATTGGGGACAGTTGCACGACCGAAAGGAACTCTGGAGCATTAAGGTGATTTCTTCACAATCATTCCTTAAATACCTAAAAATGCCTTAACTATTCAGCAAAAATCTTCTGCAGGCATCGGGTTTTTTGAAATGAATATGGAAAAATTCTTATTGCTTAACGGTTCCTTTCGGTCGTGCAATCGCCAATCACCGATCGCCTTTCGCCCGATTCGCCCCGTCAACCTTTCTTGAAACAGCTATATATTTCAGTACTTGAAGCACGAAATATTTTCACTGCTACTTTCTTTCATTTTCAGTGAACACCAAACAACAGCTAACACGAATCAATCAAGCTTACTTTTCAACGACTTCTCTAGCCGAGAAAATAAACAAACTGGAGAGTAACATCACGTCACAGGTATAAAGTGAGAACAATATTGATTAACTTCTATTTTACAGTCAGTGAAGAACCCATACTACGGATTGCCTAGTTTGGACATAATAGAGTTCTCGCAGCACTATAAAAAATGGAATATTTTCTGCATTCGTCGGTTCTGAGAGTCATAAATTGTTTTGCCCTCCAAATGGACCTCGTGTGGAAATATCGCTTCAAGGGTTCTATTCTATTCTCCCAAGACTGCTGATGGGACTCCTGTTGCCGAAGGAAGAGTGGTAACGAAATCTTACTGCACAGGATTGTGGGACCGAGATTATAAAGAACTTTGTCATCTGATTTCATTTTTGGTCCCATAATTCTATGCGGTCGGACGTCGTTATCAGTCTTCCATTAGACTTCAGAATGAACAATTCACTACTAACTAGGAACAACGATTCAAGTGGTGACAGCAGAGTTATTCACACATCAGTTATATAATATCATGCGAATTTGGTTATCAGATTGTTCAGCGCCTTCCACAGGTTTAATACTTTAAATAGAGCAGATCACTGTGAAAAGGTCGCGAAACGAACACGGTCATGAAACGCGAGTCAAGGCACGGAAAGGCCCGTCACATTCTAGAAAGCATCACCGTCGCAGCATGGTGCGCTCACGACACCGATGGTGACACGTGCCTTTCACAGTATACAGAATCTGCTGTGCTGTACGTGATCTTTGCCCATCTCATATTTGTGTTATTTGGTTTTAGACTGCAAGGAACGTTGTAATGTCGTCACTGCTTGTCAAGTATCAAAGAGAGGTAAAGTAGAACAGCCTACCTACTTTTGATTTTGTAACCTCTAGTAGCAGCGACATTATCTTTTATTATAACAATTACGATTCACATACTAAGGCACACTTCAACTTCAACTTCAACAACGTCGAACTTCACACTGAGTCGAACCTAATGAGATCAAAGAAGTCCACCTTATTATCCATTGTTTTCAATGGGTTCGGCTCATGTGAAGTTCGACGTTTGAACTGGGCCTAAAAGAACTTGTTCCTTTTTAGATTCTTGAGCTCAAGTCAAAGTTGGCAGGTTTCCTTCGAAACCAAGAGGTATAGCCTTTACTTGCATCTTAGGGAGCGCACATAATTTATTGAGGGTTGGTTATGTGGATTTGGCGGGGAGCAGCAACGTTCTCAAGAAGCATTTGGGATTAAAAAGCATCAAAAATATTTATTCAATAAATTTATTTTACACCAACTTATATTCTGCAATTTTGAGGTTGAGGGTCATCAAAAATATGGTTGTTATGGGTGGGGAGGTGGGAAGGGTTACTAAAAAGTGTTCTATCAAAATTTGAAATCCACATAGCCCTCCTTATAAAAGACCTTTTACCGAAATGGCGGCCGCAAATTCGAAGGAGTAAAAATTTAACAGAGTGAAAAATTAATACTAGCACTAGAAAGAGCACCTCAACTTTAGTAAACCTGCAAAGATTCATTATGTTGGATGTTATAGCGGTCGAGAAAACATTTTTCAAAAATTGCCAAATTTACAGAGAAAGGTATGTCTGGGGGTATACGCTATATAGCGTTCTTCGTTTCGTATAAAAAAAATAAAATAAAATTTAAATAAATTTAAATAAAATGAAATCGAAGATTTTATGTAAAAGAAAAAATTCTGAATTCACCAAGTAGCTATCAATCGTCACCCATCCAAGTACTAACCCAGCCCAAACAGGCTTGACTCACTCTCTTAAAAGCACAGCGCAATTAACCACTCGTCTATCGATTTCCAAGAATTACTTCAACAATGCATGCGAAAACAATGCACCACATAGACTAGGCTATTTTGCTCTTTCAAATCGATGTGAACCGTGGTTAGAGCAAGGGGTTGGTCTTATATGGTCTGGGGGCCGGCTAGCCTCTCCCCTGATGCTTCGGCAAAGATTCTCTAACCCCTAAGATGACGGAAAGGTACTTCATCGCCGGTCAAGCTCGGAAATCCATACTGCGCCTCAGCTTTCAAGGGAATGTCTCGGGGGTATGGTTAGTGTGTTCACAGACATTTTTGAATGAATTAACATAATTAACGTGGGTTCGAGCCCCGAGAGCGTCACATTTTCATTTTTTCCTTTTTCTCTTTATTCTTCTTCTTTTCTTTCTTTCTTTCTTTCTTTCTTTCTTTCTTTCTTTTGTGTGTGTGTGTGTGTGCTTTTTACCTGTGGTAATCAAGACAGCCTTTTGCCTGAGGTCTTAGTCACGCTACACTGTTCTATTGATTCTCTAGGAATTTTTGCTCCTAGAATTTCTTCTTCCTTTAATTACAATATTGCTTTCTTTGGACCCGCAAACTCGACTCGAGTTCGTAAAGTATTGGGGGAAGGGGTGTAGTTGTCTTATGACATTAAGACAGCATCCTGCAGACTTGTGAATTAATGCCGTTTATCACCAACTACCTCAAGCAGGACAACTTACTGGATACATGCTAAATAAACCTTTTTCTTCTCTTTGAATATTCTAGGAAGGTCCGTCTACAAATAAATTTAAACAAAACATAACGACCGAAGTGCGAAAGCTTCGCGAAAAACAAGTTCAACTGGATTCCTCTTTGACCAATCTCAAAGAAAACGACAAGACCAAAACAACTGTCATTCAAGAAATGCAAGCCAAAGTCATTGGTCTTGCGGTGGCTGTTAAATTCTTAAGCACCAACGATTCGTTGATCAAGTCTAAAGTGGGCAATTTAAGTCTTGCTGAAGTAAAGTTCATGTCATCTTTGGACTCACTCAAGCAAAAGGATGCTGAATTAGATAAATCACTACAGAGAGCGAAAAGTGTTGAAGCATTTTTGAACTCTAGTATGAGCCTACTCAAATCTGTAGATAAACAACTGAAGACCAAGATGGATCAATTAAAATCTACATTCATGACAAAGGTAATAATGGAAAAACGTTAAAGAAGTGAGATTGACATGACCTGATCAAATGGACTTCTTTATGGGCGTAACAGGCGTTGCTATACTTTACAGACTACTTGTCATTCACTCCGAATTTTTGCTTGTTTGATCGTTTGTTTCCCACCTGAGCAGATACAGGACCTGAGAGGATTAACACGTGGTCTGAAACGGGAAAATATGACGCCAAAGCTTTATTATAATTTCATTATTCTGCCCAATTCTTTGCGTCTTATAACTATTACTTTTAATTAACTTCTATCTTTTAATATATACAATGTAGATCAATAAAACAACTGGTTCTGGTCAGGGGATGCAAGGACCTCCTGGTCCACCCGGACCTCCCGGTGCACCAGGAGCTGGAAATCTAAGTCAGTGCTACCACGAACAGAAAAAGTTTGAGGGTACAGCTGGTCCAGCTACAGATTATTACGTCAACTTTGTTGTTCCAAGGGTGAGTGTTTTTTAAACCCGGGGGGGGGGGACTCCCTTGAAAAGTGGGTAGGGGTGCTCGACGGACCTTTTGGGATCGAAAATGAGACCCTCGTGTACCTTTAAGGGTCTCCGGCTGACTCCGTACCTTTTAGGGTCAGATTTTTTCATTTTGAAAAATATCAAACGTCATACAAGAATATCAATTTTGAATTTTAAAAAATGATTAAATGTGGTCGTACCTTTTAGGGTCTGAAATCAGTATCTCAGTTAATTTATGTGCACCTTTTAGGGTCATTTTCAAAACCGTCCATCGAGCCCCTCCTACCCAATTTTCAAGGGAGTCCCCCCCCGGGTTTTTAAAACTTAAAATCAAATAATTTTCGATTCTGACACAAAAGACTTTTACCTGTTGAAGTGTTTACTGGAAAAATCTTAATTTCCAACCTTCAACTAACTTTTGTAGGACAAGATTGTAGTTGGAGCAACATGTTCCACTATCAGAGGAGACGAAACGAACTTGTCATCTGCTACCGGTCGAAGAGGAGAAAAAGTTTATATGTGTACATGTAAAGGAGAATCAAATGTTCATGGTAATTCTGGCAACTTGAAGTGCTTCATAGACGTCTGGGTTTGCCCTAAGATATCTTGATTTGCATACAATGTGAAATTTAGGTGAATAGCCGGACGTTTGCATGATGGCGTCATTTGACCACTACTACCAGAATACTTCGCGTATTTTCTTTCATATAAAAATTTGTATTTCCTCATGAGAATAGTAAGACAATTGGTGCTAATCAACAAAAGAAAGTGTGCAAGGGATCCTGGTAGTAGAGGTTCATGACGCAATAAAACAAATGTCCTATTACAGTTATAGCTGGAATTGAACTCACAGCTTGGTGAAAAGGTACACTTGAATGTCTAGTTGGAATCAAACGTGTCATGCACCCAGACTTAATGTATAAGATTTTGCAGCAGTATTAGATAAGTTAGATAAGTTTCTCAAATTATTGAACCAAGTATTCTCAAATTCTCAGTTCTTGTTAAACGTGACATTCTCTTTTAAGATTCAGTAAAACTTTTTGTAGACGGCTTAAAGCCTGGTTCACACTAGCGTCGTAATCGTAAACGTAAGCAACGTACGCAGACTCAGAGTCGTATTCATCACGGAGGTGTGTTGAAAAAAGACAAACACTGTTAATGAGCAGTACGTTACCGAGTCTGCGTACGACGATTACGATTACGACGCTAGTGTGAACAAGGCTTAAAAGTTTGAAATATGCTAATGAGGCAAGGTAAACGTTGACGTAAGTGAACGGCAGCATTTTAAATTGATTCCGGACCCATGTTTTGACGTGAAATACGTAGCCAAGAACATTTCAGAAGTACCAGTTTAGTTAGTTTCGCTAGTCTCCATTTCCATTTGTATTTCAGAAGTAACTTAAGTTTCCACAGGAGCCCAGTAAAAGAAGCTTTTATTTTTCACAGGAACTCCAACTATTTGAGATCGAAGATGACGAGAACCACCCGTCATTTCCTAGTAAAACATTTTCCCAACCTTACCCTTTATTTACTTCCTGTCTTCTAATTGTCTTTTCGTGAAAGACACCGACAATCTTTATCATGTCCTCCTAAGTCTATTTCATTTCTCAATGGTTCGTCACCATGACAACATAGTAGTACGTGCCAGTCTCTTATGTAAGGTATGTAACACACTCATCACAGCGGATACGATGGACACATAGATCAAGGACGTTGTATTTGCATCACTTAGAAACACCAAAGCTGAACTGTCAGTGGCTTTTGTGGCTCTTCAAATTCAAATAATCTAGATTTTTGCTACCATTGGTAAATGTTGTGCAGCTGGGCCCTAAACGCCGCGAATGTAAGGAAGAAGATATTCACCCAGACAGCTTACAACACGAACAGCAAGATGTAGTAGTTTGACCATCAGGTGACCATATCATTACTAGTACCAAAAATTTGCTCACGAATCTGAACTGTGTGCAACCACATCACATGATGTACGTGATGAAGCTTGTTCACCAACCATCTTCCAGAAATGGAGCCGTCGCGAAAAAAAAGCCGAAATCGAAACGAAATACATGTAAGTTTAAACCAAAGAGCATCAAGTCAAAAGTCACCCTCTTATCTTGAATAACACATGTTTTCTTGGTTTTGAAAGCTAAGTATATTTTAAAGACTTAGATTTTGGTAAGCTGATCAGTGACTTGGAAGACTAAGTTTAGTGGGTCAACATTTTCACGTTCTTTCTGTAACTCTAGCAGTTAGATTGAAATCTTCATATAAAATTTATTCTTTCTTTCATTCATTCATTCATTTATTCATTCATTCATTCATTCTTTCTTTCTTTCTTTCCCCCTTTTTTTAAATGTATGAAACCCATCTAAAGAATGAGCTATACGAGGAATGACTTCAAATATGAAGTTTTACGAGCACTCTCAATGCTTTCAATGCTTCAAAGGTGATAAAACCAGCGGACAAATCAAAGATATATAAATGGAGTATAAATGGAGTATAAATGGAGTGTTAATGTTCAATCCCAAATAAAACAAAGACGTTATTAGAGCTAGACTAATTTTTTTATATGTTGGCAGAAATTAAGATTACAAATTGTATGCATTTCTCACGAGCTTTGAAGTGATTTTCCAAAGAAATTTCCTTTTATCACGTATACATATTTTATTTGTATTCTTTTTTAGCAACATTTTCAATCATTACATCTTGACGATCATGAGAAGAAATTAAGCGTTGGCAATCCCGTTGTCATGATAACGTACCTCGAGATTTCACATTTAGCCTTCCCGATTTGCCCAGAAGATATTTTGCAAATTGATTTATGATTGGCTATTATCGCGTTTGTTTAACTAAAGAGTTTTGGTGACAGTATATCATGGAACGTAAAAGCTTCCCTTTTGGTGGCAGCCATTTTGAGCAAACTTTTCATCCAAATTTGAAATCTGTGTCAATTTATATTCGTTGGCAACTCTATCTTGTTAAAAATGTGGTACAAAAGTGGTAAACAATCCGAGCATTGGAACTGAGTCTGTGTCCTTCCCACCTTCCTCCAACAATCACACAAAGCTAGAACTTCCAGATTCCATTCATTCCTACGGAAGCGCAAAATCTTTTTTACATTTTATTGCTATTATAGAAATGAATTGTCTTGCTAACCACATTTCCGTTTCAAGTCATGTAACTATCAGAAGACTATTATCATTGTTATTACACAGTGATTAGTAAGACTTGACAATGTCTTCAACCAACCAAACAGTGACAAAGACAAAAGACATGCTGTATATGTGGAAGATGGGGATTGTACAAATAAACACATCTTATATAAAAGTGACAGAGAAACAAACAGTGATGCTCTGAGCTCTAATTTTGACATTTTCTGATCTTGGTTGGGCTTGATTGGAAATCAAATTTTCTTAAGTTCACATATCGTAAACTACGTGGATTCTTTGCAGAAAGCTGATTATGTCACTTCAGCTAACACCTTTTAATGTTTTCTACAAATAAAGCCAACTATAGCGAAAGCTAGGTATGACTGACTGAAAACCTAATCATGATGGAATTCTATAATATTTTTTAACAGCTTATTACAATTCATTTATTCTTGTAAAAATACACCTCCATAAAACCAGTGAGGTACACACCAAAGAAGCTTGAAGAATCCCTCGTAATGCACTTGTATATTGGCTTACATGTTTATTTACTGTTTGACGAAGTTATATCAGCTTTGCATCGATGCTATTGTTATACTGGTGAGAAAAGTATAGCAGTTTACACCAGCTTAATTGATAAAGCTAGCTAATTGTATTTCTATCCAATCAGCTTCGGCCACAAACAGAGAGCCTACGGCAAACTGATAAGCATTTGACATTTGGTATTGTTTATGACAGAACAATCGTAACGTAGAGCTTTTAATTAGATACCGTAATGAAATGGTATCCAGAGCGCCTTAAGTAACTTTATGTTAACATCTGAACGATTTCATTGTGGCTCAAGAAACTCGTATTATTTCCTCATTAACTTATGTATGGAGTCACAAGAATAGGCACTCGTGCACCAATTAACTCGACTCAACTCGTACACAAATTTAGTCGGACGAATTGGATTTTGGCGAAGGAACGGTCGTTTGTGTACATTCCATTGCTAACTCAGATCATTAAAAATGGTACGGTTCGGCTTGAGTTTCATTTGTGACCTTCAAGGATAATAGCAAGAGTTTAATCAAGAGCAACAATTATGTGTGAAGGCCTGCGAACGTCTGGGTTAGGGAACGATGAGCGTTGAGAAAATCTTCCAAAGCTGGAGTCATAACGAAAGAATCCAAGGTAGCAAGAATTTATTGGAAAATTCATATAAATTCATCCTAAAATGGTTCGAGGCAAATTTCTTTGCTTAATAGGTTGACTTGCAGTTATTTCCTATATTGCTATTGGATAATTCTTATCATAAAACCAGTTATTTATAATTTGTTGTGTCTTGCAGTATTGGACCTCGCATTGCCAGGAATTGAAGCTTTTCTCAAGGATGTATTACAACAGGAGAATCTCAGCGAAGAGGGGGAGAGAATACGACGTTTTTATGTCAAGATCCTTGAAAATTCTACTGGACGAACAGAAACAGATTCAACCGCACCATTTGATATAAATAAAAATGATATAAGCCCGTTAAAAACGCCTCCGGTAAAGGGGTCCCGTTTTGCGTATAACGACGAGGGCACCTCACAAGACAAATTACTAGATCGAGACGATTACACAAAGAAGGTCCAAGATGAAAAGGTAGGTTTGAATACTAAGGCTGTTATAGCCATTAAAATCTACAGCAAGAGTTCTGTTAAAGTTCTGGTTGCTAAAAATAATAATTAAGAGTTTTTGGGAAGCTGAACAAAGATCATCTACCATGCGAATCATGTCCCGTAGAGTGATCCTTCAGAGAGGAATTCGGTTATCGCTTAATTATTTCATTCCCGGTATTTTAATGACATTAAAACGACTTTTTTATCAAGAGAGCAAAGTAGCGTGAGTAGGAGCTAGGATTTTAAGTTTTCTCTGTGGCTGTCTTGTCCACGAATTTATTCTTGTACATAAGGTTCTTGGCTAGAATAGTTAGCCATTTAAGCGGAACGTCATACAAGGTCTTTAACATCAATGGGTTAAACGATTTTCTATTAACTCGCAAGTGAATCAGCATCACCATATGAGAACAACTTCAATACGTTTAATTCCGTTTGGCATAGTAATCTTACTTCCCATTCTATGTCTTTGTTTGTGGTTGGTTTTAGTTATGGATTTGCTGGCTCTTGCAAATCCTTGTTTGTTTAAATAGTACTATGCATATTTAGAGTGGATGTTTTTAAATTTTCGAAGCCTAAATGCAGATTCTAAGTCTCTGTCTACTGAGATAACCGATATGCCAGTATAGTTTTGCCGAGGTTTAGAAAGAGTGCTCATCTTCGAACAAAGTTCTACACTATTACTCATTTTGCAATGTACATAAGCTGTATGTCGAGCCACTGGAAAAGAATGCTGATTTTGATTTATCCAGAGCTTATCCGGTGTTGCTTCGCTCGACTTCTTCGGCATGTTCCGACGCGTTGAAAACCTATCTCCGTCGTATCTAATAAACACCGACGCCGTAGCTGACAAGCAAGCAACATACTCTGATGCAATCCAGAGTATTATCCTTCTGATCCGTTCCTGATGAGATTTTACACTTCTCGCATTTTTCGATCACTGCTGTAAAACATTGAAGTCCCCAAAATTTGATCTCAGACTCACGTTCCTTAGTTGATGTATGGAAAACCGACAAACATGCAAGTATTGGCAAAACACAATGAAAACCTTTTTTGAGATTTCAAACTCACTGGCTTAACAATACGAAACTGGGTTGAAATGGCTGAAAACAGCCAGCATTAGGGGAAAAAAGGCTTGAATGAATTAAAATGAATATGATCCCCTGCTAGTAGTACCCTGGTTTCAGAGGTTCTCTTCTAATGGTAGCGTCTTGTTTTCGTAAATGTGACTCTGCAAGAAGGAAAATATATCTTCGTGTTTATGGTGGTTAATGATGAAACTCCAATTGCTAAATCCTTTGAACCCTCAGCATGATGCGCCAAATAATCGAGAGTTTGGAAAACATTGGGTTACCGGCAATTTTAAACATTTTTTTCAGAACGAAAACAATATTCAAGTGATGGCTTCAAATTGGAACTTGGCGATGTTTAATCTTGGAGATGGGACATGACCATCCAAACTGAATAAGATTTATAGTTGAACTCTTAAGGTAGAATGAGGTAGAAGTTCAAAAGACTTTGGTAACTTTCAAGCAAAAGTTCTGTCAAAATTACTTCAACTCTTTGTCAAAGAAACCAATTTAACGCTTAAGAAACTTTATTAACACCATTAAACCTAATTCTCTTAACATGTGATGACGACATTCGTACGTCAGGCACGTCAAACTTTGGAAAATTTCAACACACTTTTATGACAAGCTAATTATCTTAAACCTTTCCAAGAGCAGCAGAATTCACGATTCAATGGCGAGTTTGAGTTTGTTTCCATTTAGTACTGTAATACGCAATATTTACAGTTCTGTCATTGATCTAATGTCAAGTATAGCTGTGATGTTGACAGCAGGATTTTAACATCGCCTGCTGGCTGGACTATGGATTAACCATGTGGAAGGCTGGGAATCGTCGTATCGTTACTTGTCTGATGCCTCGAATGGCACACACTCTCTTTGACCTCGTTTTACCCGCTTAACCATTGACATGAATACCTTAAACATGTTTAGTAAATTGAGGGCTTAAATTCATCTGCCATGCGACGTCAATACAATCACTGTGTCTTTTATTTAACCAAACCAGACAAGCGGTGCACTTTCATGCACAGTTGCACGATTGAAAAATAGCGGGCCAAAATCATTAATCCAATATCAGGAAAAAATACTTTTTAATAATCATTAATAGATTAATATATAGGCAACTGAATTACCACATTTGAAGAGATGTTGGCGGAAAGATAGTTGATAAGGTACGGGAAAAAATAGAAACAAGCCAAAATTTTATGATTTTAAAAACCTTATCTTATCATAGTTAGTAGATCTTATTAGTGGAATATAATCATAAGAACTACACACGAAGTGAAAAACGTTTTCCTTGAGTCTTTAATACAACCGTTTCTCTACAAAACGTATTACGACGAGGCGTTTTGACTGCAATGAGTAGGGTGAATCAGCAGAGATCCAGGCTACTTAACATGTTCAAAATTGCCTAATCTGCCGTTGCATGTTCGCACATGAACGAGGATTAGTTTTCATTACTTGAAGCACTCCAAACTGTAACAACGCGAATTGTGGTTACATACCAATGCATGCACTTGACTCTTTTGCTTATCAAAATATTTAAGTTCGACATTTTTGTCCGAAATTCCGTGTCTTCTTCACTGGCATCACTGGCACTATCAGTATCCATACCTCATATTTTTCATATTTTTAATACCTGGCACTATGTCGTACTTATCGCTATTCTTCATTTTTTCCACAAGGTCATGATCCAAATGAACATCCTCATTTTGATTCCTGTATTCAATAAAACGTGTATCCTAAATCCAGAGAAATGTAGTGAAGCTCATGACAGGCCTTCTGGTATGTCACACAAACCTAGCCTGCCAACAAACTCTCTGGGATGATGGGGGAGGGGAGGGGGGTGCACAATGACACTAAATCAATGACCTGTTTCTTAGTTATTCTATCCTCGTCGTTGCAAGATACTTGGATTTTTGATTTAGCATCTTCAAAGCCTCCAGACGATACAATTTTGGTTTATCTATTTGAGATTACAAGTGAGCTGCTGGCATTATATCCGTGCGGCTTCCCGATGCTAAGGGTCTCGCTTTACTAGATTAAAGATCAGTCTTTGAGGAACAGAATATATCGAAGTTGAATATCAAAAAGTTGATTGTCAAAGTCACTACAAAGCGACCCCGTCAATAAGGCACTTCAAAGGAACCGGGCTCGTTAACAAAACTCCACATCCGGCACTGAAATCGACATAGGTGTCCTCATATTTACCTCGGAGTAAATCGTTTCACAAACCAGGTAGCCACTAACACTTCATTTATTTTATTTTTTCTTGTGGATATAATAAAGATGTTATGGTCAGTGTCGCACAAAGTTTCGCATTAATTGTCATTTCAAATAGGTGCATCGCAGTTTCAGAGTTGTTGCTCCACCAGGACATTAATCAGGATTAGGACTGAACGCATTTTGTGTAGGAAGTTTACTGTGTGGTCTCGAAATTCTGGCTTGCGACCAAGTTTTAAGTTTTTAAAAATGTGTTAACCACATAAGCTGTAAACTAATAGATATTTATAGACTAAACACTTTGAGATGAAGGGATGGATATAGATTATATGAGATATGTGCCCTAAAGTTATATTTACAATGGCAAAGGGACCTAAAAAACAACTGTAGATTCGGCTTCTAAATCTTGGCGCTAAACCAAGCTCCCGGACCAAGCTGCGGTTAAATTCTAAAGAATATTATATCTGTTCGCCTGCTGCACATATGTTTTTATACCTCAATAGAATGAATGACTGATTGGACGAAAGAACGAACGCCAAAACGGACGGACGGATGGATGAATGAACGATCCAGTGTAAATGAAGGAATGAATGAATGATGCAATAAATGAAGGAATGAATGAGCGAGAGAATTGATAACAGAATAAATAATTTTAATGATTGAGTGAATAAATAACTAACTAAGTGAAATGAATAAGTTGAATGACAAGACGATGCTCAAAACGAATCAGTAAAACGACGAATGAATGAAATCATAACATTGGAACCATTAGAACTGCCTTTACTTAACCCTTGGCTCTCGCCTAAGACAAAAATAATTAATTTCGTAAAACGCTGCGCAGTTAGGTGACAGGAGAAATAAAATCTCTAAAGAGAGTGGCAAAAAGTATGCACCTTATGTTGCTGCAGACACTTTAAATTTTTTAGTTTCCTTCTCGGTTAAGGTTCAGGAGAAAGGTCAAAATCTTGTTTCTTATTTCCAATTCAAAAAACAAAAGTGGACGTACACACGTGTAGCTTTTAAGTTGGAAAAAAATTTTTTAATCCACTAAAAGTAGTATGTAGTAATTAGCCCCTTTGAAATACTTGTTTCAGACATTTTTGTGCCCTTGAAAAGTAACCAAAGTTTTGCTTCAAATTAAATCAACATATATATTTCAATAGGTTACATTACAAGCAACTAAATTGGCATTTGTGAAAATATTATTATCTTAAGTCAATAAAACACCGGAGGGGCTCCAATTGTACGATTGATTCTTGAGAAGATAAACGTGAATTGTTGACGTCTTTTTCAAAATCTAATTTATCGAGGACGTGATGCAAGATTGAATTTCTTTCTCTTCTGGGATCTTAGCTAATCAATAAATACCCAATAAATAGTAATTTAGTAAGAATTTGAAAGCTTAGATTTTACAACTAAGGCATCCCAACTTTAATTTTATTGTACAACGAACAATGTTAAGAATCCCAGGCACGGCGTCATTCTTGTTTCGATATTTTGGACTCATGTGACGTCATGGCCGCCATGTTGTCCGTTTTAAAAATTAAACGAAAGATTTTTCGTTGGTTTCATTTGTTATATCAACTAAAATGGTGACCATGTCCTTTAGCTATTATCATTCTGTTAAAAATAGTCCTTAAGAACGGCCTCCAGTGTCATTTGACGCTAGTTTGTATGATTAGAATCTCAGTAACTCTTGCCGATGCAAAACAGTCTATTGTAGCTAATCATGTTCGCTTGAGGCAAATATTTGAAATTCGTATGTTGTTAGTTCAGACCACGAGGTTACTACTGTAGAGTTCACCTATATTTCTATCTGATGTAATTTTTCCCAAACAAAATCCCTTCTGTCGAGAAAATCTAGCTTCTGTTGAATAAGACATGTATTGTGGTACACTCTAGGAAGACTTAGTGGAGATTCTTTACTGAATCGAAAGGTGATTCTCAATCATAGCATTTGCAAAATTTGCAGTTCATAGGATCAACATCGTGTCTAAACGAGTCTACAGTTTGAACAAGATGGAAGCTATACTACTACTACTACTACTACAAATGATGATGATGACGATGATGATAATGACGATGATGATGATGATAATTATAATAACTTTATTTATACAGGGAACATATTTCAGCTAAACTGTTCTCCCAGATGCCCCTGTGCATGATCAATAAATATAAATGACAACAGTGATAATAATAGAAAGATAATGAATTACAATCTTAAATAGTAATTATGAAACTGAATTGTGATAACTAATTTAACTCTGTTTTGTTGTTGTTGTTATTTTTTGTTTTTTGTTTTTTTGTATTTTTGTATTTTTTAAACTCAATAAAATTTAACTCTGTTAAAAATATGTACTGGAATAGGTGCAAGGAACTAATCAATTTAAGCCCTTATATATTTATATCATATAAACGTCTCTCGAATGTTTTAACTTGAGTCTGGGTTCCGTATGTCTCGAGGGATAGATTTCCACAGCCTTATACCAGCGTACGTGAACCACGTGCGTTTTAGGTCATTTGTTCTTGGTTTGGGGAGAATGATGTTATGTTTCTGTCTTGTGTTATAACTGTGGATGTCGGTATGTCGCTTGCGTCCCTTCGTGTTGGTTATTTAGGCACTTGTACATTAAGATCGCTTTATGGTGGTTCCTTCTTTGTTGAAGTGTAACCCATCTCAAGTTTGCACGTACTGTCACAGATGCAGTGTGAATGTGGAGAGAATGATAGACCTTTTCGGCTTGGGCGTATTTGTTTTCCCATTTCAGACCACGTGTCATCCCCCTGGGTTTTATTTCTTTGTTTAATGGTAACTCTTGAGAAGATACATTAATATGGATGTACCTCAAACAAAAAATCTTATTCCCAAGAGTATGTCACGTGGTCTGAAATGGGAAAACATTACGCCCAAGCCGAAAAGGTCTATTGCTTCCTCTGTAACTTTTGGAGTTTTAATGCAGATACATCGCCGCAGGTATCCCAGACTACACCACAGTAGTCAAACAGCAGTGGTTCGACGATGGCTTTGTAGACAATGTGAGCAGCTTGCAGTGTAGGAAAAGGCACTGTACGTTTCAAGACACCAATTCTGGAAGACAGGCCTTTTTCCTGAGATATTCTGTATGCTCTGTTCTGGAGATATTGCTGTCAAGCACTATTCCTTGATATTTGAGTGTGTCTACTCTTTTGATCGGTGTCCCATTAAGTATGAGTTTGCCATTTGATGAGGTTGAACGTACAGTGACCGAGTTTCTGTGGTGATCCTATGACCATGAATTCAGACTTCTTCGGGTTTAAAGCCAGACCATTTGATTTGATCCATTTGGAGATGTCTGTAAGTATTCATTCGAAGAATGGCCAGATCAGGTAGATTTTTAAGTACATCAGACTTTATGACTTCACCAAGTTTGGAACGTGCTAAAACATGTCAGATCTGCTTTGGAACAATTATTCTTCTCTTACTGAATGAGAGGTTCTTTTGAATCGACTATGCATTCATACTTGAGATTTAGCGGGCGCTTTGATTGGTCCAAAGATTTCAATAGTCTAATTATATAAAAGGACACATATTTCTATTGAAACTAGACGAGATATATGATCGTAAGTCGGGCTCCAGCGAGGCGCACTGCCCTAAGAGTCGATCATTAGCTATGCCCAGCGGTTCTATGAACCAAAAATAGGATGTGCAATGGTGTGATTTCCAGACAAGTCAGACAAATATCACGAACTGTAATTGTACTCTGGAGGAAAAAAAAGCTTTTTTAATGAAATCATTTCTTATTAAATAGACTGATAGACGGTGAAAGTGTCACGTGACTGAGCTTTTCGATGATACCCTAAGGTAAACCTAGAGTCGGCCTTCGCCCGACTAATTATACAAACATTGTATAACGACAGTGCATGTTCATATACTGTGATATCAGCTCAGCCTCCGAAACTTCCCTGTATTGTCACTCCACCTATATACAACATTCGTTTGCCTGGATGGCCAAGAAACAATGGCTCCAAGTCGACGTTGGACAAATTTATACACTTACTGCATTTTGTTTCATCCAGAATCGACTTGAAACCATAGTTCCGTGGTCATTCAAGCGAATTCGGCAAAGGTCTATACGATGGTAACTGAGAATCGTGCAATCAGATAATGTCTGTTTAGAGAAAGTACGAAAAAGAGATTTGCTTCTTTTCTCTCGCTCCAACTTTTACGATCTGTAAATAAATTCCCACGACGTTGGAGCCATTATTCCTGCTTATCGACGTTATCTCGCTAATCCTACCTGATGGGACTCTTGACTTCGGCAATTTGTACAGTATTATGATCACACTTCAATTTTCGCATGGAACGTTTTTAACTCGTGGATATGCGAAGCATAGAAACGAGTTATTGTGAGGACTCTGGAT